>RXON01000814.1:0-40457 GCA_009667805.1 Leptobrachium leishanense | reverse complement strand
CGCGCCGAACTGCGCATGCACAACGCACGTGGCAAACAGACGCAAGTTAGGCAAGAACGTAAAACCACTAGACGGACGTGCAGAGTGCGCCACGTCCACGTAGCGTTCTGTGTGAGTGATGAGGGGAATGTCAGACGCAGCGCATTTGCAACGTCCAGCACCTTGACGCACAAAATGACTTTTCATATCACTCTCAAAATTTTATAAATTTTTCATATTAATCCAATCCAATAATTCCCTTTTTTTTCTACGTCCGTCAACAAAAACGTATCGTGTGGTGTCTACAGTATCTTTCATCAGTACGTCCGTCCGTTGTGCACGCACGCAGAGCGCTCTCAGACTGAGTTCATCTGACTTTAGCCTTATGAGACTCCATCCATATTTACGAGCGACTGATTTTTTTATACTGCAAGTAACGCAACAATTGACATCTGACTCACACACTGCTGCCATTGCTAGCCTGTACAGCATTTAATTGTATGTATGTAATGTATGTCCATGTGTATGCATGTCCATATTGTGTATTGTCTGAACTATGTTTGACTTGCATCCAAATCAACGTATGACAAGTCGGACAGAATTCAACGGGGACGCAAGTCAATGGGTTTGTTAGGAATCAAATCTTCCTTGTGTCATGTATACAGTTTATTTCCACTTCTGAACACTGAACACTGGTCACTTGCTTGACAACGTCTTTGATATTCTGCAACACTACCAATACTTTATTCACAGTGAAAAATAACTTGCAGGAGTCTGTAAAACGCTTAATGTATATATTGGAGCTCTCTTTCTGAACCTGTGTGACCCACCTGATCTGCTGCCTTATCACAGTATATTGAACAAGGGAAGCTGGAAGGGTAAAAGCATGGAAAGACACGATTGTGAATTAGACGTTAATGCTGCAATCAGATTATCCGGTACAGTGTTCCTATACACTGGGTGACCTTCAAATTGCGAGTTTGATGTGAATGCACAGAATTCCATCAGATCTTTCAGGCTTCAAATGTCTTTTAATAGGCATCTGAAGAAGCCTGTGTAAAATATAAATATATTTTTTGTCACTCCATCTCATCTTTACCCATTTCCAATATTCCTTAAAAATGCAATTTCCCTGTAACGTGCAGCCAAAACACAATGCACAGGGCTGCATTCAGAAATGTGATGGCCTTCACAGTCAGTAATCTCAGGCCATCAAGGAATATACGGATGATAATAATGAGAAGAAAATTTAAGAGCTAGAATTTAAATGGAGCACATTTCTGTCAGTCTTGATCTGACATTTCGCGATGTCAATTCTGATTCATAAGTTAAGTACGATCAATCCTTTGCTAAATGAAGAATGGCAAGTTTTTGAGGGCCAATGATTCCATTATATGATCTTGGAGACAAGTCCCCTTTTGTGTAATATGAGAGGAAGTGGCCATTTTCAAAATGATTACAGCATTTAAACCTTTACACTTTATTCTGGATTTGATTTTTATATTGTGAAGATTAGATTTTCTAATACAATAGAACAACTAAAACCTGCAATTTCCTGTCGATCAAAGATTCTTGGCATCGATTGAGAGAGTAATTCAAGGTAGGGTTTAGGTATAAAGGGTGTAGAAGAAGTTTGAATAGTCCCATCTGTTGGTCAAGGATGTTTAAGTGGATGGAAGAATGGAGTTGCTTTCATCAGAAATTAACACCTTTGGTGCTATAAAATCATCTATTGCTTAACTATCAGGGTTATTCAGAGAGATCGGAAACGTCGCCGAAATTTAACCGGACACGGAAATTCAGCATACGGGACATTTCGGGCCTTTCGTCTATTCAGAGAGCAAGCAGTTTGCCAAATTGCCTGCACATACGGTGCCTGTTCGACAGCAGTGAAATCCCCCATAGAGAAGCAATGGTTAATCTATTCAGAAAACACCGAACAGCAGTGAAAAGTTGCCGAAATGCCCTGCTGTTCGGTGGTTTCATTCGACAGGTTTATTCAGGCGAATCCCATAGGCTTCAATGTTAAAAATATTCCCGTTTTAATCCAAGACCTAATAAACCATTTATTGGTTTACAAATGCAAAAGACGTGGTAAGCGCCCACAACCTGTACCACCACCGGCATCCCAAAGCTTAGCCAGATGATTAGTGGTTTCCCCCAAACCAGTAAGCAAAATGTGTGTACATATCTGGTTAGCACGATTGTAGTCGCCCTCAGGATGCAGATGGCTCCCATAAATATCATCGTCCACATGGACATACTTGAAAACGAGAGAAATCTCAATGTATCCTTACTGGTAAAATACTTTATAAATAGATATATAGAATGAAACAGAAAATACATATAATGGGACAGAGAGTAACAATTAATATATTAAATATAAACTGTGGAAAAACTACACACAGTTTATATTTAATATATTGTTACTCTCTGCCCCATTATATGTATTTTCTGCTTCATTCTATATATCCATGTGGACGATGATATTTATGGGAGCCATCTGAATCCTGAGGGCGACTACAATCGCGCCAACCAGATATGTACACACGTTTATTAGTTTATTCTGATGTAAAAAGTCTGTTTACAGGTTTGTTTGTTTTTCTTAGGATCTTCTAGGCATTTTTCGGCAACATTTTGTTTTCGTTTTTTTAAAAATCGTATTTTCTTTTTTCTTTAACAGACCGTTTTATTATTGTTCATTGGATCTTATATTTAAATTCCAGACATTTTCGTTCAGTAGTTTTTTGCAAACCGCGTTTCAATTTTCAAACATTCAGGCGTACAGTTTTTTTTTTTTTTTTACCATGTTTGTCTGCTTGTCGGGTTTTTCCAGCAGCTGACCTGCGCTGTGATCAGCAGCTCGTTGGGTTTTTCCCGGCATGTTCGACGGGGTTTTTGCACCGGTTTCTGTTGGTTTTCTGTGAGTGTTCTGCGGGTTTGTGGCGAGTTTTCCCTGCACTACAGGGGGCCTTGCTGAATACACCGTAGGGTCGGCGAACTAAGGCTAGGGTCAGACGAACGCATTTTTCACGTAGTCCATGAAAAAGTGCGTTTGAACGAATGGACGTATTTTTTCATGGAATACGCGATAGCGGTCATACGATGCGCATTTGCATCCGTGATTTTGTACGGATCATCAATAAAACCCTTTTTGCGTCTGGACGTTATGTTGGCCGGACATTAGCAGCGTCTGACGTCGCTGAATCACGCACACAGACCGCTAGCGGATGCAGCGCACTCTGTACGTCAGTACTAGCAGTATCACGTTCTAGAAAAAATGCGTGTGTTTGCCGCTTGCGTTGCGCAGCCGCACTTTAGTGCGGCCTTACTTTGTATATTGCCTGTCATTGGCCATCATCTGCTGCTACTACGGCCGTGATAAAGTGCGGCTGCACCTGCGTTCACACTGCGTTCGTCTGACCCTAGCCTAAAGGTTACCGAACGCGCAACGACATTTTGAATCTGTAGGTCACTGTCCTATTCATAATTTAGCCAATAACTGGATACAGAATTACTATACAACAACTGCCTAGCTCTTCAGGGTTGGTCAATTGAAAATAATCTAAAGCTTGTTGCTGTAGTGTGATCCTAGGAACCTCGAGGCATTAGTGAAGCTTGATTCCAGATCACCAGAAATTCCTTTAAAAAAGATTAAAGAGAAGCTGAAGCACATGAATTCATGACGGTTTTAATTTAGCATCCCCAGTCCACTCTACTAAAGTGATTATTGGTCTTGTGTGTATGGAACCTGTGATTATGAAGCATAGTTACCCGTTTTACACCTTGCTGTTGGCGTTGGCATTTGTCAGTGATGCCATGATCAAAGAGGAATATTCCTTTCATACTTGTGCATTCATAACTTCCCAAAAGAAATCCTCTCTATTAATCTGGCTACTCCGCAGTATGTTATGTATGAACTAAAAAAAGGGGTACTGGAGGGTGAGGGTGAAATAAATACGGCTCTGTAGTGGATGCAGAGCCTTATGCGCATCGTCTCCAGCAGCAGAAGGCTCTGCATCCACTGCAAGAGGGGAATCATGGCACTTCAGGATGTATGAATATGGAACATCTACTTGGTAAGTGCAACCGTTAACAGTGCACGTGATTTAAAGGCCTTGCTGTACTTCACTACGGGAGCGCCGTCTCTCTGTATTCTGTGTTTTATTTCAAGTACCCTGCACCACTAAAAAAAGGGGTGCGCAACCCTCTATTTGGCCATAGGCACCGGCTTCCCTGAACCAGGACATATCGGGCTCTAGGGCAGTGTTTCCCAAACCTGGACCTGGACCCTCAACCAGGCCAGATTTGGCAGATCACCTTGGGAAAATACAGACTGAATCCTGCAATCACTGAGCAGCAAATCATATCACCTGTGCTGTGCTTCACATATCTGGAAAAAGGCGAGGCAGAGGGTCACGAGGACAGGTTTGGGAAACACTGCTCTAGGAATACGCTGAGAAGAAAGTAGATCACCCTCCAGTACCCCTTAAGGCTAGGGTCAGAGTGGGGCAGTCGGAACGCGCGTGCAGGCGCACTAAATCACGGCGGCAGTAGCAGCACATAACGGCCAATGACGGCCAATATACGCAGTACGTGCGTACAAAAGTGCGCCGACACCACGCAACCGGCAAATGAACGCATTTTTCTCAGAACGTGAAACCGCTGCTACAGACGTACAGAGTGCGCTGCGGCCGCATGGCAGCGTGTGTGCGTGATTAGGAGACGTCAGACGCTGCTAGTGTGCGGCCTACATAACGTTCAAACAGCCGGATTTCCCTAGAATTGCGTTGGTGAGTACCTGCGACTGTGGTCGTCTGACCACTTAAGCGTATTCCGTGAAAAAATGCGTGCGCACGCATCGACGTACATTTTGACGGTGGCCGCAGAAAATGCGCTCATCTGTCCCTAGCCTGAGTTCTACTGGATATCTTTATAAAAAAAAAAATCTCTCCACTGAACTTTGTTATCACTCTTGGGATTCAGACACCATTATTCGTTACGTGATTTCACCACCATTATCTGGACTTTTTTCTGCATTGTTGCATGCTCTTCATAAGGATTCCTAATTGTAGCACATATGTGTGATATAAGTGTACTCCCTGGTATAGCAACCTTGTGCACCGTGTCAGATACTTTTTACTGTATCTCTCTATCTTGGTTTAAACTTCATGTTTAGACATTTATGTTAAGGTTTACATTTAAATATTTTCTTTTATGAAGACGTACACTGCACTACTACTAAGGCTAGTGTCAGATGAGCATCTTTGGAGAGCGGAAGAAACGTCCGTGAGAGAGGACGTTCCTTCCACTCGACGTCCATCTGGCCACCTCGATGAGCGCGCTCAGCGCTGCAAGGCTCGATCTCCTATGGGAGAATCACAATTTGCAGCTCCGTAAACGTCCGTCCTAGGACTTTGCCAGAGAGGCTTGGGTAACGGACGCTTGTTACGCGTGTGTGACCGGCCCCGTTGCATCGTCAAAATGCTGCGACGGACGCCGGTAAGCACGTCAGTACGGGTGCACATAGCGTGCTCATCTGACGCTGGCCTAAACTGTTAGAAGCCATTTATTATGTGCGTTTTTATATAAATGGTGTTGTCTGCTGTGTTCGGACTTTGCTACATGCAGGAAGTGTCCCTTTTTTTCAAGCAGATAAATTAAGAGTTCTTCTGACTGTTTGATTTGTTAATGAAAGCCATGGGCAATTGGGCACATTCGGCATTAATCGTGATGCATCGCCGAATCAAATTGTAGCCCTAATAAATCATATTCGAATAGAATCGTGAGACCAGTGAAGATGCACATCCCTAGACTAAGCCCCGGCATTTGGATGGTGTTCCTTTTAAGAAAACATTCTAAATATTAATTTTCATTTATGTTAAACTTGATGTTTCCTTACCAAGCAAAATAAAAAATATAAAAGTCTGACTACATACACTGCTTGCTGTTATTTAACACTTTTGGTTTTTAAACTATGATAACAGTGTACGCAGAAAATTATACAACCCCCCCCCCCCGAAAATGTAATACTCAATAAAAGGTATTTTATGTTACACACAGACTAAATGTACAAGCGTCCGAGTGAGTGAAAATCTTCCAGTTATTTAATTTTAAGCTGTGGCTGGACATGTGCGTGAACAGCTGCAGGAATTATATTGTAGAGATTTTGTAAATATCATATGACAAAACCTCTCTGCGCTCAATGTGAAGCTAAAGTACAGTTTGAGTAAATAGCAGTTGCAACTTCAGCTTTAATTAAATATATTTAAAAACCTACATTTCTGTTCTATATATATGTTACAGTTAAAGCCCGACCTGCGGTTAATCCTAGGATTGCCCAAGTAATCCTGACATTACCCAGGCGTCATTAGCAAAAGTCCGAAGTGAAATGAAACATCGGACTTTATCCGGGTAATCTGAAAAATATCCAAACGCCTCTGGGTTTTCAGCAGGTTACAGTTGACTGAATTCCGAGGATTACCCGGGTAAAGCTGCAAACTGTTATCTGACCGATCACAAAATTGTGTTTTTTGTTATTTTTAATGAAATTGTATCCACAGTCACAAACCGCACTAAATAACCGTCATGTTACTCTGTGCGTTAATTGTCTGAAAATAAATTTATGAAGATAAAGATATTCTATAACGAGTAACCTGATGGTTATTATGTTTTATAAATGATATATAAGCACATATGACAAATAAAGATCATGCAACTCTTTCACATTCATATAAGAAACATATCCTGTTACTCTGTATATTCATTATATCTGCAATACATTTTAATGTTTGTCTTTTGCCACTTTCATTGATAATATCCATAGATAATAGCAAAATTCACTGTTACCCAAGCGGGGTTGGATGCTCTGCAGATTACCCAGGTGAAGCTGTGGATAGTCCTCAGATTACCCGCGTGAAGCTTCAGACTTACATTATCCGGGTAAAGTGCAAATTTTTCAGCTCTTCCAGACTGTTACCCAAGAGCAGTTGGTTAGTCCTAAGATTACCTGGGTAAAGTCTTAAATTTTCTTTTTTTTCCAGCTTTACCCAGCGGTTTTGGGTAATGTCAGGATTACCCGGGTAATCCTAGGATTAACCGCACTTCGGGCTTTACCCGTAACATATACACAAACAGGTTAGATACAGAAAAATCTATTTTTATAACCTAATATATAGCAATCCACCAAATGCAGTGACGAACACAGCAAAACTACAAGTCAACCTTCTGCCCCAATTAAAGGCCTCGAGCTGCCGGGGAGCTCCAGGGTGAGTTGATCCTGTAAGTGCAGATTCGGTCAAGTTAGATAGGACCTGTCAAAGATGGAGTACATAAGAAATATGTAGCTTAAGAAAGGCGCTTAAGAAATATTATGATTATGCTTTGTGAACTGAATCCATCATTTTACCTCCGTCAGGTTTTTTTTGAACATTTTTAAAACTGTGCTTTCTTGACACAGAAAATGATGGAAGAAGGTGGTGAATAATATGGAGTGCTCTTTCTTGGGATTATATTTAAGGTCTTAGATGCACCCGCTTAGTTTTGAGGTTGAGGGAAACCTTCTGCTGTCTTGTAATAAATCTATAAACCTAAACTAAGCATTCAGTGCGGGTGCGTCTCAAATAAAATACAGAACAAAACTAGGGAGAGAGCACTCCGGTCAACACATTCAAAAACCAACAACAACAGCTTCATGCATGGGTACATAATACCAGATCTTACCACATGTTGAAAAATTCTTATATCTGAGTTTTGTTGAATAAAATGGTGGCAATTTAGTTTGCAATAAACGGCTGTGAATTGCTTTAAGCCTGCCAACAATGTCAATGTAATCCACCCTCTGGCAGGTCCTACACTGCAAACCTAATGACTGCCCTTCATGGGATAAACTCATTTACTGAGGAACAAGTCCTTCCTGGAGCTCCCGCAGATCAAGGTTAAATAGAACCTGGAGGAGAAGTACCTGTGGCAGGGAGGGGTGCATACCCAGGAAATTCAAATGAAAAACACATGGGGGGGTAGCACTGAACCTAAACTAAGATTTCAGTGCGGGTGTGTCTCAAAGATAAAATACAGAACAAATACGGGACAAAAAAATCTGTAATAGTACAGCTGGAGTGCCACGTTTTTGTGAAAGAAAACCAACTCCAAGCTGTCCAACTTCAGCACCTCGGCAGACAAATCAGAGGTACTGAAAATATGGGGCAAATTAGGGAGTCCGTTTGCAAATGCATTACATTTTCTATAAACAAAATTCCTTTGCATTGCACCAGAATGTGACCAGATCATGCTTATTTGGTGTTGGACTCCGATATAAGCTTTTGAAGATCAAGTATACTTGTTCGTGGTAGTGAAGGCGTGAAAACAGAAGAAAAAACAAACATTCAGCTCTGAATGTCATCTAGGATTCTAATAGTTTGACCTATTTTAATCATTGTAACCAGGACTGTAAATATTTAATGCAACTTCAAAGTTGGACCACCTCTTGTGATTGCTAAACATTTAACATCGAAGGAACGGATTTCATAGGACAGAAATTATTACTTTTGAGAAGACAGCCTACACACAAATCACAAGACCCAAATATATAATATGCTTAGCAGAACCTAAGTGCATTCCATTTGTTTCTGCTGAGAAGTGACATAATTAGCTTGGTAATGTGCTTCGTCCGGGTTTTTTTTTCTTTCCTGTAAGTACTAGAAACTAAATATTATTAAGCAGAAGGAAAGTAACATTTCTATCACTAGTGTTCATCATAAACCAAAACATTCTACTTATGAAATTTGTCATAATTAAATTAAGAAAGAATTTAAATTAAAGTTCGGAAAAAGAAGAACGTTAGAAACCTATATTGGAGAATCAGGTTTGACAATTTCAGTTCTCGTAGTAAAATTTGGAAAATGATGTATTCCAATGCTTTTTGGCAAATCTAAAGTGGTCTTGACTCCAAAAATTTTAATATAAACAAAGGTCAATGCATAAGAGATGTGCTCTTTCCCTTGACTGGATTTACCTTATTTTTGGATATGAGACATAGCAGAATGTTGCTATATGAAGGATCCTACCTAAGCACTAATCCTCTTTTAAATGCGTTTATCGTCTCTATACAAAGAGGTTCTCGCAATGGGTCTGACCTGATCATCTGATCCAATAACAGAGCGATTAATGCCTTTTATTTAAGAAAATATTTTACTTTATAAGAGTCATTAATGCCATCCATTTTGTCATATTTTGTGTTGTAAACCCCCCCCCCCCATATCTTTACAAGGCTTAGAATAAGCTCTATGGGTCAGAAGTCCAGAAGAACATCTCAGAGACTGCATTGTGTGGGATTTATGCAAAGGACAACACCAGGGGCTAGACTAGAAGGGCACTATTAACCCTATTGTTAGCGCTCAGCTGTGTGAGCGTGAGCGTTAATGTTAGGCTAAGTGGCCCTACTGTGGCCCGCCCATATTACAATCTCAATGGGTTTAAAAAAAAAACCCACAAAAGTCAGCACATCAGAGATTGCGCCAGCTTCTGCGAGTTTACTGTACTTTGCGCTCCTTATACTTAATATGGGGAACGCAAAGTGTAATTAGCGTTAGGATTACAAAAAGTCCTAACTCTAATTATGCCCCGCTGTGGTTAATTGAAAAGTTACCCACAGGTAGAAGCTGGTGCTTCTGCAGAATCATTTAGCACCATCTTAAAATCCCCCAAAAATCAAATAGTCCCCTCTCATCCTGCTGCGTGAACGACAGCCTAATCCGCCTCTTCTGGCCACCAGCAGCAGAGTGAGAGTGGGGAAACAAAAGTCCCCCAGTCTCCCTCCTGCGATCAGGGCATGATCCTACTGGTCAGCTGACCTGGCAGCACACTCCTCCATGGAGTCCTAGGGACGCCAGGAGGTTACAACCATGGTGGCGCCTTTGCGCTGCATTATGGGGCAGGCTGCTGAATCAGCGCCTTCCTCGTCAAATGGAGCCAAAACAAGGATGATAAAATGTAATAAAGAAAATGGGATACGGTAAATAAAAAAAAAAGTAGTTGCCATTTTTTGGTCAGTACCTTTTTGTTTGCATCCTTTTCTCATCTAATCAACAGATGTGCAAAAAAAAATAAATTATAATCTCTCCACTTTTAAACAATTATCTGGTCTCTTTGGTCATTTTTAAAACGAACCAAAATGAACTTTGTCAGGAATACTCAGCTATTTTTATCTCATCGGACCACGATAGATTAGTATAAAACCTAAATCCTAAAAGAAGATTTTGTTTTTTTCCCCCCAAAAATAATCCAAATGATTATTAAAGAGAGTCTAAAATGCACATAAAATCCGTCTGTGTCCAGGCTTTCAAATATTTTCACAAGTGTTTCTATTTGTATCGTGGCATGAATTAAACGGAGCTCAGACGAGGATAGCAAAATGACGTGCTTATAATAACACTTTGAAAAATCAAGATCTGTCATTTCTGCCGTTGACGGAAATGCCTGCACCACATTTACAATCTAAAAGAATAAAGCATCAAAGTATTTGAAAGAAGAGATTAGGGCAAATCTTGTGAGGTTTTGAAATGGTCTTTGATACTGCTCCTTCAATAAATTGGAATACCGGTATTTATCCTTTCTTGGTGCTGCCAGGTGGAGCCCTCTGCTACCACCTCACCTTCCCTGCCTTACACTCTCCAATCCAGAGCTGCCACTCTCCCCTACAGTCTGTGCCCTTCCAAAATATCCTTCCTCTGATCCCTTACACCAAACTCCCACCCACCCTTGGGTCCAGTAGCTACACCAAACTCCCTCCCTCCAGACCC
The DNA here is from genome assembly GCA_009667805.1 of Leptobrachium leishanense. NCBI lineage: Eukaryota > Metazoa > Chordata > Amphibia > Anura > Megophryidae > Leptobrachium > Leptobrachium leishanense. The sequence continues at coordinate 29,679 of RXON01000814.1, read as the reverse complement.
TCTAAACTCAGTTTGTTAAATGAAATAATTTTCATTAATATAAAAAAAGGAACACTTTTTCTTTTTATCAGAAAACAAAATCTGACATTAAATTGATAATGAAAAGAATTATTGTAGCTTTAAAAGGGATCTTACTCCTACTACATATACAGGTGTAATGTTAGAAGAATGGAAGGATTTAGACAGCGTCAACCTAAATGTATTCAAATTATTGGCTCAAGAATGCTATTTCTCTCCATTTTCATGAAAGCTGACAACTAAAATTTGCATTCGCTTTTTCCGTCCTCCGTTTAGAGTATTAGATTCTCGTGTCTTTGTTTTTTAATATTTTTTTTAAAAAAATCTGTCAAATGAGCAACACAACTGACTTACACTGATGCATTAGGTGTGATTTTGACAATGTATTCAATACAAGGCACCACTTTGCATTTTCAACTGTCATACGCATTCTTTTCTTTTCTGCTTCTTATTGAAATGTACTGACCCTTTCATTCCTACTGATAACTCTTAATTATATGTGACAAAAAGCAGTCATTGTAGGCAAAACTGCACATTATGCGTTGGCAATAAAAGGGATAATGTTCTACTAAATTTAACACATAGAAGTGAGATTTATGAAATAAAATGTTGGCTTTAAGCCAATAAAAAAATGTAGCAATACTTTACTTTTCGTACCATCTGTTAAGATGAGTAAACTATGTATTTCTTACCCAGCTCTGTGGCATTTATTTTTATGGTCATAGAAAGAATGAAATTCTGGGCTACCCTGTGGAACCTTTAACATAAAAATGCTGTAACTAGAGAACTGACCACTTCATTGTTCCATGTGTCCATAAAACCGTATGAATGCACCTTATTATAAAGGGGTGTATGTTGGAGCACATGCTACACTGCTGTATATTAGGAGGAGGCTCTACAGCGCTAATTATCCAGTGCAGCAAAGTCAACTCTTTTGTAGGGCATGTGATTCAATGAAGACATTTAAATATATATATATATATATATATTATATAACAATATAATTTAATGCATTATTCCCTTGAGGCAACATCTACTTACAAATTGCTAAAACTAAAACTGTGAGGAAGAGTCTTGTAGGAACTACTTGCCTTGTTCTTTGCTACTTGATCGGGAAAGCTTTGAAGAAAGTTTAGCTCATTTGCCATTAGATTAGTCCAGACTCGCCCATAAAAGCAGTTGAGGTTAGGAAGGTGATATGGACATGCGAGATACACCAGCCATTGCTGATCATTGGGCCCATAGTTGGGTTTTAACAGGGAGATGCAGTTGATATCCCTCTTCGCACAGTGCTCAGTGGTTAACCCATTGAATTAGCTTATAGCACTAGAGAGACAACTCTAAAACACCCTTGTTTACATTTGCTGAAACCACAAAAAACATGGGCGATCCAGAGAAAGAAATTTGTACAGCCGGGAAAGTTTAATCATTGAAGCTTCTCCTGCTGTTTGAATTTCACTTGTTTTTTGAAAAATGCTCATCATCATTGCAACAACAGTATTCAGCAATATTCACGTTAAACAGTAAATTATGGTGGTTAGTGATTAGCCCTCTAATTATAGACAAATAAGCCAAATTACACTATTCAAGCTTAGAAATGTATAGATTCTACAAAAATGACAAATCGTTTGTTAACAAGTCACAGCAGGAGATATTGGGTGGTGGCCATCTTTATGCCATACATAAGAATCTATCTCCTGTATTACAAACAGATGTTTTGTAAAGACAGATCACACCGATTACCATTATTAGCCAAGACAACATTAAATCTGTATATTCTGTATATGTTACCAACAGGTTTGTGAGATTTGGTTCCAACCAAATACAAATTTGGCCAAATATCCGTGATTTAGAAGTATCTGAAATTCTGAATTGCCAAATAAGTTTGCATCTGAAATAAATGTATCAAATCGATACCAATATACAGGTAGAGCGCCCCGTCTTTGGAATTCCAAAATCTGGAGGGCACAGAAAACCAGAGTCCTCCCGGATTTTGCCAAAACTGGAACAGGGGCATGCCCCAACAAATGCTGACACTCAGAAACGAGGCTCGTCACCACGACACATGCTGGGAGCCTCTGAGCAACCCCAGAGTGTGACCTGCTGCCCAGAGTCTTGCTGACTCTGGCATGTTTGTGGACAAATGCTGCAGAACAAAAGGGAGTAAAGGCAGGAAGGGGATTGCCACTCTCATCTCATTTATCTAAAACCGTTGTTTGCAACCCCTGCTCCTCAAGTCCCCCTATCAGGCCAGAGTTGCCAGATATCTGAAGCACACAAAGTGATATGATTTGCTGCTCAGTAATTGCAGGATTCATTCTGCATTTCCAAAAGGTAACCCCTAAAATCTGGCCTATTAGGAGGACTGGAGAGCCAGGGTTGGGACACACTATTCTAAAACATTGGATTCACCTGAATTGTGAAACATAGAAGAGTCCAAAACCCAGAATACTCCAGTTCCTGAGCATTCCAGACACAAGGTGCTCAACTTGAAATCTGAATACTATCAGATTGAATGAAAAAATGTTTTAGTTATTTTGCAATACATAATCCTTAACTCGAATCTTAAAACACGTAGGAATAATAAAGTAACACTAAGCCATTTTCTTACCTGGAACACCAGCTTCCATCCAGTAACTAATGTCTGTACCTTCAGCATTTCCATACAGGTTGGTTATATTGATGGGCTTAAGCAGTTGCATGATCTCGGTCATGATGGCTTGTGCTTCCGTGTTCCCACTGAACTGCAAGCCAGTTGGCATAAAGGTACCAATGTCAGTCTCCATTACAAGGTCAATATTGGAAATGTCTTTCTGGTTACAAGACAAAAACAGCAAAGATGTTAAAAGAAGATTACAAGCTCATAGCAATACAAACAATGATATAACTTGCAAAACGATTAACAGCAAAAACACCTTTATGCAGATTGAATATTATTTGTGTAGGCAACTGGGGGGGTCTGTATTATCTTCTGTTTTTATTCTCTTTGCTTATACTCAATTGAATTGTATGCACAAATGGTGTTTAGTAATGGTTAGTCGAAGCAGTCTGTGCAACTTGGGTAGTGTTCCAAAGCAAACACATCGTAGGAGGCCACTTTGCAGGATTGCCTGCAATATTAACAGGCCAAACTGTTTGGCGTTTCAATGGCAACAGTTTCTACACTTATGGCTAGATCCACAATACATGCCACGACTTGAGCAGCAAAGAATAGTGGGAAAAAACAATATTGAATGATATGGACTATAGACCAGCAGCAATGAGTCCAATGTGTCCAAATACCACAGAACTACTGCAGTACAAATCGCAGAAATTAATTTTTCATTAAAAGCATTGTTTCCACTTATACAGAGAGTTTCAGAAAGTCAACATCCATAAGCTGCCAATCCTTTAACCCCTACACCACCAAGCACCCGGGTGTTAAAAATTATCAAATTATTTATTTGCAACCTGGGATGCATAATTATTACAGATGTAAAATAGAAATTCTAAGATGGTTGAGTGTGTAAAATAATGTAAACTTGCTCACTTTCAATTTTTCATACATTCATTTATCCTTTACAGAAATATTGCTGGGATGAAAAGTTCTAAACTCTAGATTGTTTCCCTTATCTTGCACAATTTCACACGCGGTCTGCATTATTAACATACAGGCAGAGATGGACTTGTTGTCAAGTACAGTAAATGTGATAAAGATAGATAATCTAAATGGTCTGAGGTGCCATTATTGGGTGTTTGTAGTGATCATAAAACAAGATTATTCGAAGCAAAGCTTCCAAAAAATACCAATAGAATAAAAGAAGTGTATGTGACATAATGCCTGTGGATGGAAAATACAGTAATACCTTGTATCTGTACTGTACAGGGATTTTCAGCATTTATAACCTATGAATATTATCCGTGTACAGCAGTGAGTGACCTAGTGCAATACCGATAAAATATTATATAATCTCTATCATATACTGCAGCATTTTTTAAAAAGATATGATGGAAGTTGAAAATGGTGATTTGAGGTTTTGTTTATAAATCTTTTTCTCTTCGCAGCTTTCCAAACAGAATAGTTGTAAGGGTTGAACTTCATGGACGTTGCCTTTTTTTGGTCTAAGAAATTGAAGCTTACGAAATCACAGTGGTACATTTCAAAACAGAGATTAAAGTGTGACCTGTAATGGTTCATTTCCAATTACTTGTATAATGCAGTGTTTTAAAATACAAAAGAGCTTCTTTACATAATATAATTACGATGTTAGCAGAACTGCAAATGAAAGGGTCTGTGTTCAGTTATTATAAAACTGGCCATTAAGGCAGTAAATGAAGTATGGCGCTTTCACATGACCCAGGGTAAGCTGCGTTTTAAGTGCCCAAAGTAGAATTCTGAGGACACCTTCGTAAGAAAAACACTCAACTTTGAGGGCTTGGGTAAAGCTTTATTTTGCAGTTGCCTACGTCAATATGGAAACTCTGAAATCAAAGCATTTACGTGAAATACTTGAGAGATTTACATTGTGGCATCGGATTAAAGATTTGTGTATTCAGAACAGGATGTTGCATGTTTATTACAGATGCTATAATGGTTTCACCATTGACTGCTGGGTCTCCGTCAGGTATAGGTATCATATTGTTATGTTCAGAGAACAAACAAGATACAAGAGCCTCTTCCTTGCACACCAACCACACACGGGTGCTCTCGCACAGGGTGCTGCCATGCCCCAGAAATACTGTAGGTTCCAAGGAGATGAGAAGCATCCTAGGTGTTGCATACAAAGGTCTTCATTTTATCTCCATCCTAAATAAAGGGGGCGCTTTGTCCCATAATGCCTTTATAATGCCATACATATGGTCAAGTGTGGACAGTCTACGCATGAGAATACTTCAGTTTAAGGAAATGGTTAGAATGTGTCTAATCTTGTAACGGTGTAATCTTGTGTCTTTTATCTTTCTTTCATATGCTGTCCATATTCGTGTAGGGCTTAAGAAAAGAGACCACATTTCCCAAAAGTCCTGTCAGAGAGCCGAGAATTAAATTTCTCAGGTTCCAAACTGAAAAACATCTACCTGGTAACAAGCTCTTGAAAATACGGAGGGCCATATTACAATGTTGGTGCTAACTTAACCAGAGCTGTTGTAAACTTAAAACCTCCATAGGCTATAATGGCTCTGGGAAGTTAGCACAAACTATCAGTGGCATAACTAGAAACCTGAGGGCCCCGGTGCAAGAATCCACGAAGGGCCCCCCCCAAAAAAAATCTATGTATTTTTACTTATTTTTCACTGCAAAATAAAACAAAGATAGTATTGCCTAGAGATGCACCGATACCACTTTTTTAAGACCGAGTACGAGTACCGATACTTTTTAAAAGTACTCACCGATACCGAGTACCGATACTTTTCTTTAATGTCATGTGACGCTTTCCAATAAGAACAGACCATATAAAAATGCCCCCAGCTGTATATGTATATGTATATCCCCCCCGATATATTTATACTGCCCCAGCTCATGGATATGCCCCAGCTCACACATGGATTTGCCCCAGCTCATGGATATGCCCCAGCTCACACATGGATATTGCCCCCCAGATTATGGATTTGCCCCCCCAGCTCACACATGGTTATGCCCCCCCAGCTCACACATGGTTATGCCCCCCCAGCTCATGGATATGCCCCCCCAGCTCTCTCATGGATATGCCCCCCAGCTCTCTCATGGATATGCCCCCCAGCTCATGGATATGCCCCCCAGCTCATGGATATGCCCCCCAGCTCTCTCATGGATATGCCCCCCCAGCTCATGGATATGCCCCCCCAGCTCTCATGGATATGCCCCCCCAGCTCATGGATATGCCCCCCCAGCTCTCTCATGGATATGCCCCCCAGCTCATGGATATGCCCCCCCAGCTCTCTCATGGATATGCCCCCCAGCTCATGGATATGCCCCTCCAGCTCTCTCATGGATATGCCCCCCCAGCTCATGGATATGCCCCCCCAGCTCATGGATATGCCCCCCAGCTCATGGATATGCCCCCCAGCTCTCTCATGGATATGCCCCCCCAGCTCATGGATATGCCCCCCAGCTCTTACTTACCTCTGCTGGCCCCGGACAGGCTCCGCCAGCGTTCTTTTCTTCTCCTTGGCGAGCGGCCGCTGGAAACATGCGTCTCGGCCGCTCGCCGGAAACCACCTGATCAGCGCGAGGTCTCGTGCGCTGGTCAGGTGGTTTCTCTCCCACGTGAGCGGCCAAGACGCATGTCAGTGGCCGCTTGCAGGGAGAGGGACGGCCAGCGCGCGGCTCCCAGATTCCGGCGCTGATTGCCGGAATCTGGCGGGCGGCGCTGGGCCCCCCTCCAGTGGCGGAATGCCAGGGCCCGGTCGCAACTGCGACCGCTGCGACCCTGGTACTTCCGCCACTGCCAACTATGTAATATGGCCCACAGTGTTCATGTGAGGATCTTTGAGAGTCTTTGAGGTGACAAGGTTGAGGAGTGGATTTGATGCTAAACTTGCTGTTCCAGGTTTTTACACGGCACTGCATTAACCCCTCACAAAAGCAATTGCTTGAAGCAATAGGTGGTAGTTGCACAGGTGCCTGCCATGCTGTCCAGGGTACTTCTCTGACAAGTGTTTTACTGGACATTGATAATGGAACTAAGTTTAGGGGGTTATTTAGAGAGCACAGTTATGTTGCCGACATGTTGGTGCTCTCGTTCCGCCACAAACCCTCCAAAAAAAGCCGACAAGCTGACGAACGGGGTAAAAGAAATAAAAAATTGCCCCAAATAGAGAATTTTTACTGCAGATTAAAATAATAAACGGTTTATTAGATATTGGATAAAAATGGGAACATTTTTAACATTGAAGCCTATGGGATTCGTCTGAATAAACCTGTCGATTGGCAACTTTTCTCTGCTGTTCAGTGTCTCTGAATAGATTAACCATTGCTTCCCTATGGGGGATTTCCCCGCCGAACAGGCACCGTACTTACTGGCAGTCTGCCAAAATTTGGCGAACTGCCTGCTCTCTGAATTGCCAAATGGCCCCAAAATATCACCGTACAGGAAAATTCACTGTTAGTGATTTTCGGGGCCAGATCATCTCTCTCTGAATAACCCCTTAAAATTACTTCTTGCAGCATTAAAGATGAAAAATTGCAGTGGCTAGGTTGGAAGTACAATTTCAAGATTTATTATATACTTTACTATATATAGGATAATAGTTTTTTTTTAAGTTGGAAACCCTTTGACCCTTTCACTACCAAAGTCGACTTAACTGGCATATCACGACCCCATTTGCATATCTTTGTAACTAGGGATGAGCGGCTCGGGTTCGGACAGTTCGGAGTTCGGCCCGAACTTAGCCTGTTCGGGTAGATCGCGAACTCCGAACATTTCCGGGTGTTCGGCGCATGTTCGAATCCACAATGCATCACAATGGCCCACAATGCATTTTCCCACTGCACTGAAGCTTGTAATTGGCTACAGCCTTGCACCTGACCACAGGTCTGGGTCAAGACAGGTTCAACAGTATGCCAATCACCGCTCAGAGTCCTGATTGGGCAAATTTTGCCCAATCATGGGCTCACAGAGCTAAGTCCCTCAGCACACTATATAACGTTTCCTCGCGCCGATTCTGCACACATTTCAGAGGAAATTTCAGAGGAGATTGTTGGGTGTTGTTACTGCCGGTCTGCCACGCTACTGGGGGGGTCTCATTTCTACAAAATAACAGGGAATTGATATGTGTGTCTTGTCACTGTGCCAGCAAGTTTTTTTGGGGTCACTAATTTCTTTAAAACATTTGTGAATTGAGGTGATCTGTGTCTTGTCACACAGCCAGTACCACGCAGTATTTTTGGGGTCACTAATTTCTACAAAATATTTGGGAATTGTTATAATCCGTGTGTTCTCACTGGCTGCCACCCATCAAGGGGTCTCACTGATTTATAAGACGTTTCACTGCCACCCATGAAAGGGTCTCACTGATTTATAGGAGGTTTCACTGCCACCCATCAAAGGGTCTCACTGATTTATAGGTTTCACTGCCACCCATCAAAGGGTCTCACTGATTTATAGGAGGTTTCACTGCCACCCATCAAGGGGTCTCACTGATTTATACCAGAGTTCTGTAAATCTTTATACCAGAGTTGAATCAGAGTTCTGTATATATTTAATCTATATATCACTCACCATGTCTGAAAGAACAAAAAGGACAGGCAGACGCTCCCAGACACAGATAACAGGGCAAGCAGCCCCTGTGTCGGGAGGCTGTGCCTCTGGTTGTGGTGGACATGGTGCATCCTCTGCAGGGGGATGCAAGGACGCTTGTCCTTTATAACTGGTGCTGGCTGTCTTCTTAACCTGCAGCAACATACAGAGGATTTGGTGGATTGGCTAGCCAGGCCATCCTCATCCTCGAGTCCTCTGCCAGCCAGGCTTCTAGTGCTTTACAGTCCACCTCAGCTGCCAAAGCATCTAATGCAGCCTCCATGTCCACAGCTACTCCTGCCGTAGCCTCACTATCACACACAGGAGAGTCAGCTGAATTGTTTGACTACAATGAGAGTGACATGCTGCTTGAGGATGCGCAGCAACTACAGTGCTCTGATTCAATCTCTGAGGTTGAGCAAGGGAGTATAATCAACCTAGAGAAAGGGGGTGCCAGTGATGACACACAAATAATGCACTCATGTTGCCCCAGCAGCTGCAGCATACTGTCAAGTTGGCTCCAGTGACGAGGAGATAGGGGGTGAAGATGACATTGATGATGAAGTCACTGACTTCACCTGGGTGCCAGATCAAACTGAGGAATCAAGTGAGGAGGAGGGGGAGGAGGAGGCACAGCAAACACGAGGCACAACATCCTCTGTGACCAACTGTAGCACTAGCCAGTCCAAGGCATCAGATGTCAGAGCTGCTCCGGTGCAGTGCGCTGTTGTCTCAAAGAACACAGGCAGGAACTCTGCTGTCTGGGAGTTCTTTAAGAAATGTGCAGCAGACCCCACCGTTGCTATTTGTAATCTATGTCAGAGGAGGCTGAAGCGTGGGATAAACACTGGACACTTGGGTACCACGTGCTTGAGGCGACATATGACCACCCGCCAAGCATCCCGTTGGCACCAAACTTTGCATAGGTCCTCCTCCTCCTCCTCATCTGTCTCTACCCCCACTGTATGACCTGCCATGTCATTGCCTACAACCTCCACTGACAGGGATGATGCTACAGTAATGGATGTACCAGGTCCTTCCTCACAATGTGACATTCTCCCAGCAGCTGAAGATTTACACAGTCCGATTACATTGCCGCAGCTGCTGCAGCGTAAGAAAAAATATAGTCCCAACCATCCCCAAGCACAGCGTCTAAATGCCAGCTTAGCAAATTTACTCGCATTGCAGCTGCTGCCTTTCCAGCTGGTGGACTCTGCTCCCTTCCGTGAATTTGCTGAATGTGCTGTACCACAGTGGCAGGTTCCAAAACGCCATTACTTTTTCACGCAAGGCCATTCCAGCACTCCATTGGGAAAGGCAGTCAGCAACAAGGTGCTATGTGACTTTAGACACGTGGTCCAGCAAGCATGGACAGGGTCGTTACATTTACTTCACGGCACACTGGGTAACTCTGATTGCAGCTGGGAGGGATCCAAGACGTGGCTCTGTGCTGGAGCTTGTTCATCCACCACGACTCCAAAAAGCTGCTTGTATGAAGTCTGTCTGCTCCACCACCACCACCTCTCCCTCTTCCTCCTCTGTCTCTGGCGAAGTGGCAGTTAAACTGACGCCTGACAGGGTCTACGCAATGGCTCAAGCAAAAAGAAGCCATACTGTGCTTGAGCTGGTTTGTTTAGGGGACAGGAGCCACACCGGCCAGAAATTCTGTCAGCTCTGCAGGGCCAGGTGCAGAGATGGTTAACACCACGCCAGCTTGAGCTGGGAATGATCGTCTGTGATAATGGCAGCAACCTTCTCTCCACCCTACGCAAGGGTAAATTGACGCATGTACCATGCCTAGCACACGTCCTAAATCTAGTGGTACAGCGTTTCCTAACCAAGTACCCAGGGCTGCCAGAGCTTCTCAGCCAGGCCAGAAAAGTCTGCAGCCACTTCAGATGGTCATTCCCAGTAAGCGTTCGCCTGGCAGAAATTCAAAGAGAATTCCACCTTCCCACAAACCGTCTGATCTGTGACATGCCCACCAGGTGGAACTCGACATTAGCAATGCTGCAGCGTCTGCACAAGCAGCAGAGGGCCATCAACGAGTACCTGTGTGAGTATGGCACAAGGACAGGTTCAGGTCAACTTGGTTTCCCCCCCGCAGTGGCTGATGATCAAGGATGCATGCACTGTACTGTCACCATTTGAGGAGGCAACGAGGATGGTGAACAGGGACAGTGCATGCATCAGTGACACAATTCCTTTAGTGTTCCTGCTGGAGCACACTCTGCGGGGAATTCTAGATGTGGCTCTAGAGGCAGAGGAGCGGGAGGAAGAGGAGGCCTTCCCTAGCTCTCAAGGTCCCAGTCTTTCCTCAGACAGCATTCCAGCGGGTTCTACTCATATCAGACAGGAGGAGGAAGAGGAGGAATATTTAAGTAGTGGGGGCATTGAAGGTGGGGATTCCTCAAGAGAGGGTTTCGTGTGCCCAGAAACAGAAGGGCTAGTGCGTGGCTGGGAGGAGGAAGTGCACGATACGGTCATCCTCATTGACCAGGAAGACTTGGAAGCTAATGCCACCTCCAACCTACGCTGCATGGGCTCCCTAATAATGCAAAGCCTGCTAAAGGACCCCAGGATTCGTGCTATCAAGGAGAGGGATCACTACTGGTTGGCAACCCTTCTTGATCCACGATACAAGGGGAAAGTTGCAGAGCTCATCCTGCCCGCACAGAGGGAGCACAGGATGAAAAAACTTGAGGACGCTCTAAAGCGACACTTGTGTCAGCACATGGTAATCTACCAGTGCCTGGAAAGGTGTTACACAAGTGCTTCTGAGGCTGCGGATGATCAGAGGAATAGTGGTGAAGGCCAGGGCCGCTTGACTGATGCATTTTTAAAAAATTTTAGTCCACGATGCCCAGGGACGTCAAATGTAGGCACCCATTGCCAGCGTCTTCACCATATGGTGCAGGACTACCTAGGGGCAAGGGCAGACCTGGATACCTTTCCAGCAGATGATCCACTGGCTTACTGAGTGTTGAGATTGGATCATTGGCCAGAACTTAGCCAATATGCTATGCAGCTACTTGGTTGCCCTTCACCCAGTGTGCTTTCTGAAAGGACGTTCAGTGCCGCTGGAGGTTTTGTCACAGACAAAAGAGTGCGTCTGTCCACCGACTCTGTAGACTGGCTGACATTTATAAATATGAATCAGTCCTGGATCAGCAGCTATCAACCCCCTGATGCTGACGTAATGGAATAGATCGGGGATGTCTTCTGCATTCACAAAACCTCCAGCACTGAACTCTTCCACAATACCACAAAAGGGTTATGGTATGAATGCACTTGCTGCCATGAAAGATGCAATATTTGGCTGCACCGACGCCTGTGCCAGATTTATATCATTTAAATTTTTTGAACCGCAGGGTCCAACCCTGCACTCTTCCGCAATACCACAAAAGGGTTACGGTGTGAAGGCACTAGCTGCCATGAAAGGCACAATATCTGGGTGCACTGATGCCTTGACCAGAATCATATCTTTTTAATATAGGACCACATGGTCCACCCCTGCATTCTTCCACAATACTACAGAGGGGTTACTGTATGATGATACTTGCTGGCCTGGCAGTCTTGCACCAAAGGCAGAATATCTGGGTGCACTGACGCCTTTACCAGATGCATATCTTTTTAATATAGGACCGCAAGGTTCACCCCTGCATTCTTCCACAATACCACAGAGGGGTTACTGTATGATAGTACTTACAGGCGTCAGTGGCAGTGCACCCAAACATTGTGCTTTTGGTGCCAGGCCTGCATCAGATTCATATCCTCAGAGGGGTTACGGTATGACGGCACTGTTGAGGACGCTAAAGGACCAATTTTGAAGCACCTATTGTTACTTTCATCCAAAGCCTGCATAAGTTTCACAATAATTTAGCCAAAAAAATAAGTAAACTTTTTCTGCGTGTCCGAAAATGTCTCCTCTTTCCATACAGACTGCCGCCCCAAGCAGTTGTTTAATCTATCCATAAAGGAAAAAAATTTACCGTCATTTGAAACATCATTTTTTTGTTTTTAAGTGTTTCTATACATCCTACAAATCCGCCACTTCACGGGCAGGTTATGGGGACCTCCTAGGCACGATATTTGAAGGAATTTTTATTTTTTTATTTTTAACCCTTATTTCATGGAAAACTCACTGTCCCTTTAAAAACGTATTTTTTTTAACTTTTTGTCCTTGTTTCCTGTCCCCCAGGGCACTACCCGGACCCCCATACACCTTTTATGGCAAATATGTAGCATATATGCCCTCTTGGAGGGCACTCTAAAAACCGAATTTTCAGCCCCATTGACTTGCATGGGGTTTGGGTTCGGGTTCGGACCCTAACATTTGGAAAAATTCGGGTTCGGGCCCATACCGAACTCGGGGGGTGTTTGGCTCATCCCTATTTGTAACGCACGATTATTGTGCCTACAGTAGAGAAACAAAATTCACAGAAAAATTCACTCCTCCTGTCCCGTTGTATTTGTGTAAAACAAGCTCTGAAGAGCAGCACCAAACCTCACTGGTAACAAAAAGTTTAAAACCATAAAAACTTACCTGCTGCATTACAGCAGCCAGGGAGAGCTCTGGAGTCACTCACTGCTGTACAGGGATAAGATTCAGGGGGTATCTTGACTGAAAATCCCTGTATAGTACAGATACAAGCAGGGTTATTCAGAGAGCGGTGAAAAGCAGGAGAGTGGCTGGAGAATGAAAAATTCTAGGTCAAAATAGCCAATTTGTAAAGTGAGATAAATAGGAGAATTTTTCCGGTTCGGCTATTTTGACCTGGAATTTTCCATTCTCCAGTCATTCTCCTGCTTTTCACCGCTCTCTGAATAACCCTGTAGGTGTTACTGTGATTTCCATATACAGGTATTAAGCCGCATACAGATATTTTTATATTCTATTGGTATTTTTTGGAAGCTGCATTGCTAATAACATCATCAAGATCACTACAAATCCCCATAAGCAGGAAATCTGAACATTATCTGTGCTGTCTAGGCTACGCGAGATAAGCGATGGCAGCTGAAGGAGATCTGGTAGTGGACATTCCATACTTTCATATCTACCCCCGCTGATGTCCTTTGCATACATACCACACAGTGCAATCCTTCGGAGTTGGCTTTTTGGAGATCTGACCTATTCAATTCATTCTATGCCCAAGACCACACAGTGAGGAGCAAGTGCTATAAAGATACTCTTAGGGGGCAGTTTACAACACAAAATATCACACGATGGAAGCACGCAGTGACATATTGGGGTCTTTAATAAACATATTTAACAAAATATTCTTTTGAAAAGTGAATATAATGTCAAAAATGCTTCCTGGCAAGTGACTAGTACAAAAACAAAAAAAAACCAGCTAAAGAAAAAAAATTTTTGTATTCAGTCGCAGGAGGGCAACATGCAGTTCCTAATACTATAAAAGGGATATTTCATAAACAGAGCTCCTGCTGAGGACATTAAAAAAACGACAAAGGTTTTTAACATTTCACATCAAATGAGAAAACACAAGTAAAACTCGTTATCCTACGACTCAGATATGGAAATTTGATTTATTCAGCATATAGACAGACAAGCCTAGTTGTAGAATATTCTAAATAATCCCAAACGAGATCATAATGTAAACCATTTTAAAAATGCATTGACAGCTGGCCCGGCTACCAGTAATGATCCATGTATTCTTTAATGCTTGTAAAAGTATAAACCCCTCCATGGTAAAGTGGTCACTGGTGCTTAAATGTGAACAGCTGACAGTAAGCTGGATTTATATTATCTAAGGAATCACAGTTATCTTCATTTCTTTCAGAGATCCATTGTCTTTCTTGGTTTTCAGATTATAGCTTCTGGGTATTAGAACCTGACCCTCAAGTCTGAAGCCACTATCCAGAAATAAAATCACATCACTTTCCATTGCATCCTTACACCCAGCTCCTCCATCCTCTCACTTTCCATTGCATCCTTACACCCAGCTCCTCCATCCTCTCACTTTCCATTGCATCCTTACACCCAGCTCCTCCATCCTCTCACTTTCCATTGCATCCTTACACCCAGCTCCTCCATCCTCACTTTCCATTGCATCCTTACACCCAATATCTCTTATTTCCCTCCACATTCCAACGTGATCCCATTTTCTCTTTCCCACAAACACCTCCATCCCAGCCTTTTCCTATGCCTCTATTCTTTCCAGTTTCCCCACCTGTCTGAAACATAAATATGCTCTATTTGACCTAAAGAATAATTTCATAAGGATGCTTTTGAGTGACTTCTAATGTCAGACGAACACAGTGATCACGTCCGTGTCACCGCACAGTTTAACGTCCGTCGTAGCATAGAATCATGATCAAGAGACCCAGACACGAAGTACATTTTCCCCCCGAACCGCGCACGCACAAAACACGTGGCAAATGGACGCAAGTTAGGCAAGAACATAAAGCCACTACCACGGACGAGCAGAGTGTGCCACGTCTGTGTAGCTTTCTGTATGGAGTGATGAGATGTCAGACGCAGCGCATTTGCGACGTCCAGCACCTTGATGCCCAAAATTGCTTTTCATATTTTTATAATTTTTCATATAAAATTTTATTTCCCCTAGATCTTTTTTTTCTACATCCGTCAAAAAAGACACAGACCGTGTGGTGTCTACAGTATCTTCCGTCAGTACGTCTGTCCGTTATGCACGCACACAGAGTGCGCTCAGACTGTGTTTGTCTAGCATTAGCCTTATACAGAGAATTTGCAATATAGATTATTCTAGTAGTCCAATATGTACTGCCTGTACTTGCACAATTATTTAATGTTAGCTACACAAATAATGCTATACAAGACGACTGGGGAGAAGAATCAACCAGTACATTGTACTTTTTTAAAGTGTCAAATTGGATTTCTGTGCCATGTAAATAAAAGCTACAGTAAACTTACACTGATAGATAATAGGTTGAAATACTAAAGCTTAAATAGAACATTTGGGCTTTGCCATTTCAACTTATAACATGGAAAAATAAATAATATTATATATTTGTATGTTTTACACATACAACCTATACACACAAACATCACCTTTTACAGCATTACAAACTGGAACTATTCTTTGAGATGTCATTTCCCCCTTCCCTAGACTTCATAGAGAGTTAATTATATTCATTAATTTAAAAAAAAAAAAAATTTGTGATGAGCTGTACAATGTATGCAGTATAACAATGTAAGGCAGTTAGAGTGGTTATAGTGTAAACTCTGTCCATGTGGTTACAGCTTTTCAAAATGGTTTATTTTTCGGAAAACAGATCTTTAAAGTGGAGATTGCAACAAGTTATCTGTCCATAACAGAGCCAGGGAATTCGATTTTCCGGCTTTTTTTTACTATTAATGGCCATGGAGGCACTTTTTCCAGTACTCCAGCCACTCCATCTCATAGGTACATTTTATAAAATATATGTATTACACATACATAATCTGACAGAAGGGAGTACTCCCCTCACATTTTTGTAAATATTTTATTATATCTTTTCATGTGACAACACTGAAGAAATGACACTTTGCTACAATGTAAAGTAGTGCGTGTACAGCTTGTATAACAGTGTAAATTTGCTGTCCCTCAAAATAACAACACACAGCCATTAATGTCTAAACCGCTGCCAAAAAAAGCGATTACAACCCTAAGTGTAAATGTCCAAATTGGGCCCAATTATCCATTTTCCCTCCCCGGTGTCATGTGACTCGTTAGTGTTACAAGGTCTCAAGTGTGAATTACTTGAAAACGAGAGAAATCTCAATGTATCCTTCCTGGTAAAATCCTTTATAAAAAATTGTGAGCAGGTGTGTTAAATTTGGTGTTATCGCTCTCACCCTCTCATACTGGTCACTGGACGTTCAACATGGCACCTCATGGCAAAGAACTCTGAGGATCTAATAAAGAGAATTGTTGCTTTACATAAAAGATGGCCTAGGCTATAAGATTATCATCAATACCCTGAAACTGAGCTGCAGCACGGTGGCCAAGACCATACAGCGGTTTAACAGGACAGGTTCAACTCAGAACAGGCCTTGCCATGGTCGACCAAAGAAGTTGAGTGCACGCGCTCAGCCTCATATCCAGAGGTTGTCTTTGGGAAATAGACGTATGAGTGCTATCAGCATTGCTGCAGAGTTTGAAGGGGTCAGCCTGTCAGTGCTCAGACCATACGCTGTACACTGCATCAAATTGGTCTGCACGGCTGTCGTCCCTGAAGGAAGCCTCTTCTAAAGATGATGCACAAGAAAGTCCGCAAACCGTTTGCTGAAGACAAGCAGACTAAGGACAAGGATTACTGGAACCTTGTTCTGCGGTCTGAGGATACCAAGACAAACATTTGATTCAGATGGTGTCAAGCGTGTGTGGCAGCAACCAGGTGAGAAGTACAAAAAAAAGTGTGTCTTACCTACAGTCAAGCATGGTGGTGGGAGTGTCATGGTCTGGGGCTGCATGAGTGCTGCCGGCACTGAGGAGCTATAGTTCATTGAGGGAACCATGAATGCCAACATGTATTGTGACATACTGAAGCAGAGAATGATACCCTCCCTTCGGAGACTGGGCTGCAGGGCAGTATTTCAACATGATAATGACCCCAAACACACCTCCAAGATGACCACTGCTAAAGAAGCTGAGGTTAAAGGTGATGGACTGGCCAAGCATGTCTCATCTGTGAGGCATCCTCAAACAGAAGGTGACGGAGCGCAAGGTCTCCAACATCTACCAGCTCCGTGATGTCGTTATGGAAGACTACTCCGGTAGCAACCTGTGAATATTGTATTTTATTATACACTGGGAAGCGCCGCATCCTGTTTCTTACTTTGATTATCTTTTCTGTCACTCTAGGGATGACACTTGTGGGTGCAGTGGTGATCATGTTTTAGGTTTTCTACCCCATTCAATATTATAATCGTTGCGCCTATACCAATTTTCTTTTTTTGTTATTTCTGTTATCCCTTACAATTGGTTGGCAGCACAATGCCATTAATAGACATTAGAACGAATGTGGGAAGGAACATTGACCTCTTCTTTAATGAGGGGGTTCGAGTAGAGTTACAGGTTGAAAAGGGGGAAGATGTCCAACAAATGATACCGCCCTTAAAGAAAAACCTTATTCAAGAAGTTAAATTAAAATTAAAATTGGAAATAGCCACCTTGGAGAAGTACATAAAAGAAAAAATTACACCAAGGGGGCTTAGATATGATAAGATGCCCACGTGCAATAGAAATAAACAAAAATTTCTAGACGGGTGGAAGGAGATGTTGGAGGGTTTCTCATTTCGTACTATGGAGTATATCATAGAAGATCGTAAAGAGGAGCTTCCGACTTTGTCGGCGAATATAAGTACCTCTATTGATTATATTGAAAGCCATACAACTGAGGAGGAAATTAAAGGAATCTCTAAAGATTTGGAACTGGTTATCCATAAAGTAGAAAAAGAGGTCTCTGTTATTAAGCGAAAATTTCAGAGGGACAGGGATGATTATGCTAAAGGCCAAGTATTTAAATCGGACATACAGAAGAATGTCCAAGATATTAATAAGTCCAGAAATATTAATAACAGCCGTCCTTATCAAAATCCTAAAACACCAAAGGACAGAAATGCCTTTGATAACAGGAGGAGGAATCCTTGGGAGAATTTCTCCAGTAATGGACACTCAAGAACTCCAAGGTTATACATATCAGTCCAATCAGAGAACTAACTCAAATGTATTCCAGCATTTTAATCAGAGAACTCCAAAAAGAAACCCCTATCAACAATATCAGGACAAAAGGGGGCGTAATGGGGATCAGTATAATGTTCCCATTAATAATAAATATCAAGTTCTAGAGAACAATCAGGACTTTCATCCCGAGTCTTGTTCAAAGAAACAGGTTTTTCGGGAGGGACAGCACCTCCACACCCAACCCGACGGACGGGGGCATGTTCCAATAGAACCACATATCCATATTACTCAATGGCCAATAAGGAAAAGGCAGCTAGAAGAGTACGACGAGGAAATAGAGGAGGAAGACTGTACCAGAAAAGAGAAAAGGGAGAGATACGAAGTATGGAAGGTATTTTCAATTTAAGTGGTCAGGTCCTAGAGAGGAAAGAAATCCATCTCTTAAACAAGGGGTTAAAGTTTGCCCCCAATACATATGCAAACAAGTTTGATCTATATATAGATCTACAAAAATTTAAAAGAAAACTTTGTTTAAAAAAATTCTTCGCTAAGAGTCCTATTGAGAGAGCTGTGACTGAAGGGAGTGACACTTATAGGCATACTCATTTGAAACCTAAATCAACCTTTTATCCCAAACATATGGTTTCGGATCAGATGAAATTGTTTGAGTTGTCTGTATTAAATGATGTAGAAAAATTGTCGTGTAGAAATTCTATTCAGAATCTAACCCAGCAAGAGAAGGAGGCACTCAATCATCTAATGGAAAATAGAGAGATTGTAATAAAACCGGCTGATAAAGGCGGAGGCCTGGTTATTTTATCTAAAGATCAGTATAAGAAAGAAGCACTAAGAATTTTATCCGATAGGACAACTTATGAACCTTTAAAAATAGATTCTACACAGGAGTTTGCAAAATCGCTAGATAACCTGCTTAGTTATGGCAAATCGGAAGAAATACTGAACGAAAAGGAATATAGTTACTTAAGAATATTGCATCCTCGGATACTGTTTTTTTACTGGCTTCTGAAGATTCATAAGGACATCTCTAATCCTCCGGGCTGACCCATTATATTGGGAGTAGATTCATTAACAAGTTTATTATCCCAATATATTGATAAACAACGTCAGCCATAAGTGCAACAATCTCCGTCACATTTTAGGGATAGTATTAATGTCATGCAGTCATTGGGGGGAGTTTGTTGAGAGGATGGCTTCCTGTTAGTGACATGTGATGTGTGTTCATTATACACGATCATACCACATCAATTGGGTTGTAAGGCAGTGGAGAAAATACTATCTATGGATCCACTTTGCCTAAATCTCAAGTTGATTTCATTGTTATATCCATTGAATTTATACTACAACACAACTATTTCTTCTTTGACAATAATTTCTATTTACAGAAGTCAGGGACGGCCATGGGGACCAGGTTTGCGCCCAGTTATGCAAACCTGTTTATGGCGGACTGGGAATCCAGTTTCGTCTATGGTTGGCGTGATTGGGCACATCACCTGGTCCTCTATGGCCGCTATATAGATGATATTCTATTTATATGGAGAGGAGGAGAGGCTAGTCTGCTTGAGTTTTTTGCCCATTTGGCTGATAATGAGTGGGGTATAAGATTAGATACCAAGTATAACTCAAAAATCAATGGTATTTCTGGACCTCAATATTTATATAGAAGATGGCCTTATTAAAACAAAAAAGTTTTTTAAGCCGGTAAACTCTAATAGTTTCATTCATCAATCTAGCTGTCATGCACCACACTGGCTTGGAGCTGTTCCTAAGGGTCAATATCAGAGGATGAGGAGAAATTGCTCGGAGCTATCCCAGTTTCAAATACAGGCTGAAAAACTAATGATTTTTTAGAGAAAGGTTACGAGGAAGAAACTCTTGATGCAACTATATTAGAAGTAGAACAGGTGGAGAGGGAACAACTCCTTAGATATAGGGAGAAGAAGCAGGATAATAAAGGAGTGACCTTTGTATTTGATCATAACACACAAGCGAAGAAAATTAGAAATCTTCTAAGAAAACATTGGTATATTTTAAGACAGGACCCTCTCCTTAGTGAAGTATTGAATGCTAATCCGATTGTTATAAATAGAGGAGCTAGGAATCTTAAAAATCATTTGGTTCGAAATCATGTAGATCCGATCAAAAGGAGTGATTGGTTTGGTTTACAACCGGGATTCTACAGATGTGGAACATGCCCTGCATGTAAAAATTTGCACTTATCCAGAACTTTTGTCCCCACCTTCAATAGGAGGGAGGGGGATGGAAAGGAAATTAAGATCAGAAGTGTTATCACTTGTAGATCCAAAAATATTATCTACAGATTTACATGCCCATGTGGGCTACACTATATTGGTCACACTACACGCTCTCTATATATACGTATTACAAAACATATCTACAATATAGCAAAAAGGTGTTGAACACCATTCCGTCCCTTGTCATTTTAAGAAGATTCATAATTGCAACGCTTTGGGTTCCACATTTGTGGGAATCCAATTGGTCTGTAGAAATTGGAGGGGGAGGACTTCAATAAGAAGATTAATAGAGAGGAATTGCGGTGGGTCTATAATCTGGGTACCCTCCAGCCGGGAGGCTTGAACCTAGATTTTGAGCTATCGCATTTCCTATGAACTCTTCGCCCGCTACATCTTGATTTTCTCTTTATGAAAAACTTACTTTATTTCTTTTGTTTGGGTATATATATCTGTTGTGGTATTTATAAGTACTGCATCACATTTTAAGAGGTTCTCCCGTTTTCTATTTTTGTTTTATTTGGTAAATTCCCTTCACTTGCGTTATAACAAGTGGGGATATGATTAGTATTTTATTTGTTATTTTAGGTCTCCATTTATTGTAATTGGGCTGTATAATTAAGGTTGAAATGTTGCCTAATTATGTGTCTCTATCTTTTATGTCTTTATGGAATCACTATGGGGAGCGATTTCAAAACAAGAAGTCTATTTTTTGATTCCAAATGTGTCATTTCCGTTATCTGGACGCTTCGAACTTTCGCTTTTGATATACAGACGAATTGGACACAAGTGCGCAACTTCCGGGTTCGTTTACAAGATCGATACGCAGGCACAGGAGAGGGAAATATGTTACTTTCGATTTGCGTTCTGGACCACCGGCGGAGCGGTAGCGTCGCAAGAAGATGTCAGAGGAGCGACTTGAGTGTGAAGACGGCACGGAACCTTTTTCCCGCTTTAAGAAACCTCCCCGATTGGATGGGCAATTAATTGGATTATATATTTAAGGGAACCAGAGATTTTAGTTCTTATTGCCACTGAGTTGTGCCCACTCGAAACAACCCTCGGGCTTAATTATTAGAGCCTTGGTGGCTCATGAACACGTGAGTGATCTGGGTTTTTGTATCTTGGAAAAGTATATGTCTTTGCAGAATTGCCCTATGTCGCTATTTCTCTTTTTTATATGTCCATTGGGAGTTGTCTTCGATTGAAGTGGCTAGTGGGGGGGCCCACATGAATTCTACCCACAGGCGACATTGCTAGAGCCGGGTGAGGCTCTTTATAGTGTGAGTGAATACACCCCTCGAAATTATCATTTACACAAAAAACAATATTATGCTATGTCTATTTATTTTTCTCTTGAGGTGTCGATCCTCCATCAATTGATTCATGACCAACTTTATTCTTCGGGTAAATAACGCTGAATATTGTATTTTATTATACACTGGGAAGCGCCGCATCCTGTTTTTTACTTTGATGTATTGTGACATACTGAAGCAGAGAATGATCCCCTCCCTTCGGAGACTGGGCTGCAGGACAGTATTTCAACATGATAATGACCCCAAACACACCTCCAAGATGACCACTGCTAAAGAAGCTGAGGGTAAAGGTGATGGACTGGCCAAGCATGTCTCATCTGTGAGGCATCCTCAAACAGAAGGTGACGGAGCGCAAGGTCTCCAACATCCACCAGCTCCGTGATGTCGTCATGGAAGACGACTCCGGAAGCAACCTGTGAAGCTCTGGGGAGCACCATGCCCAAGAGGGTTAAGGCCGTGCTGGAAAATAATGGTGACCACACAAAATAGACACTTTGGGCCCAATTTGGACATTTTCACTTAGGGGTGTAGTCCCTTTTGTTGCCAGCGGTTTAGGATAAATTAATGGCTGTGTGTTGCGTTACTTTTGTCACGCTTGCACCACCAGGCATGCATCGAGGTCAGGGCCGGATTAACATAGGGGCAGATGGAGCAGCAGCTCCAGGCCCATATACCTCAGAATAGGCCCAGAGAAAGGACAACTATGTCTGCATTTGGACCCATGTATCTCCAACTCCATAGCAGCTACAGGGTCAAGTGAGGTATCACTGGAAAGGTCAGAACATGGCCTTTCCAATGATACTGAACATGACCAGGTTTTCAGTAAACAAATAAAATAATATTGTTTTTCTTTTTCTTTCCAACAGTAATATTTTTCACTTTTCAATTATAAAGTAAACAATGATGCTGCACTAACTAACCATCACATTTCTCATGTCACCAACAAGTGTGGAGGTGATGGTACAATCCATTGTTACGAATTGTTACATCAAAAACCTAAACCGCCGCACTGCAGAGAAGAGCACTGCGGGGAACTTGGGACCCCTGAGTCAGTAACCTTTTACACCTCACAAGGTCAAGTGAGGTGTCATTGGACAGGGCAGAGTCTGGCCTTTGTATTAATACCAAACCTGCCGATGTAAAATCTAAGGCCAGGTGCACACGAGCGCACCTATTGCGCCTGTGCGCACGCACTTGCCGGCACCCGCTTGTGCGCGCGCCAAGCATCAGCCTAGAAAGCCTCCCCATCGATGCGCTAGGATGCCGCTTTGCAACGCTGATGGAGGGGCAGGCTGGCGATGAGTGGAAGGAACATCCACTCTCATGGACGTTCCTTCCACTCTGAGTGCACTCGTATGCCCCCAGCCTTAAAGCAAACTAATTTTTATTTATTTATTTATTTTTTAGTTCCAAAGCGATGGCATTGTCCATTTGTCACGTACAAAAATGAGCAATACCACTGCCATTACTCACCTTCTCATTTCCCACACTGGGAGCAAGGTCAGTGTTTTATACATAGTCATATTATTCGTAAAAAAAATGTTCCAAAACCCAAGGGAAATATTTCAATTTTTTTTTAAATTTTTTAGTTAAAATTGTTTATTTTCTCAGAAAAATGCAGTAACAGGTTCCCAATTCACATTTTTTTAACTAACAAGAATGCCCTATAGAATATATAACCACAAAGGTTTGGATGATAAAATGGGAAAAAAACAATTACACTCTTTAAACGATTGAAATCTGAATGAAAAATTAGTCACACAGTATCCGCATGGTTAGATATACCCGTATCTGCATTATTAAATAACCAAAAATATGTTTTCATTTCAATAAATTAAAAAAAAAAAGCCCACCAAAATCTTCAGCTCCAGGCCAATAGAGATCTTAATCCGGGCCTGATCTAGGTGGGGCCCAGGTTCAGGTGGAAAGCCCCTATGTCAGGGTGGCACCAGGCCTGGGCCGTGGTGGGACCCAAGTTCGAGCCCTTTGGGCAGGAATATGCAGGTTGTACCTTCGGGTAGGCTGGCAGATACTGGTAGCAGTCCATGGTGCAGTACAAAGGGTATAGAGAGAGAGTGGTCTGGATGGTCCGTGGGTCAATAGGCTGGCAGCAAGGTGGCAGGGTAAGTGGGCAATGCAGGGTCTGGTTCACGGTATCAGCAGGATCACAGAATAGGTCAGCACAGTATAGAGGATTGACTCTTAATGCAAAGTCGATTTGCATGGGGGGGGGGTGGACTCTTATTAACCAGACAAGAGGGTGTAGTGTATGTTTGTGTTCGTGCTTAACTGTTTAACCCCCTTCAGTGCTGGACAGGACTGAGGGCAGCACTTTTCATGGATACACACATGCACAGATACTGATCCCTGACAGATCCCCCGGGCAAAGGGAGCTCCCCCGGGCGACCCAGAGCTGGCCGTAGGTCGGCATCAGCGGGCAGGATTCAATGTCCATAAATCATTAATACATCTTCCCAGGTGGGTAAGGCATCCCGGGCTGCAACCACTGAATCAGATTCCTCAGAGGATGAAAAGCTGGGTGGAATAAAGTCTGTCGCTGGGTTATAACGGGGAACTGCAGCATGAGGAGCCCCTCTGCGGGACGCAGTAGGGAAGGTGGTACCAAGGTACCCTGTAAGCAGACTTGGGGGTCCTCTGGAACGCTGTGCTGTTTCTATAGGTGGTTCCTCATCAGAGGACATGGTGTCCCATTCTTCTGCCCCAGAATCAGGTGGAAAGCAGCAGTCTGCAGAAGGCATTGGATCTTTCTGGCTTGGAGTGAAGGGAGTCACAGTCAGCGTCACCTGGGCAGTCTTGGGCAATTTTGCATGTTGCCTTATGTTCAATGCTTCCTCAAACCTCGCCAGGTCTTCTTTATGAACCACTGTGCCAATGGATGTGTAGACACAGCCTGGTGGAACAGGGTCTGGGGAACAGGTGGTTACAGCAGCATATTGGTCTTCACATACAGGTTCTGGGGTGGTATGAAGCGTAACAGGTCTCAGGAATGAGAAGGTTCCCTGTACGCAAAAGGGGACCTCTGCCTTAGGTGCAGTGTTCTTCCTGGGTGCTGGTTTCGGGGTACCAGAAGCACTGGTCATAAGGTGCTGCCTGGGAGTGATTTGAGTCGTACCTGGGGTCTGCATGGTCATAATGTCCATAGGAATAGGAGGGTCAGACTCCAAGTATAGTGGTCTCATACTCCATGGGCAGTTCGGGTTCTTCATCCTCTTCTGCAAAGTCCTCCAGAGACTCCCTACCCCTGGGTACAGTGGGCTTGAGTCTTCTGGGGGCAGGTTTAGGAGTAGGAGGTTTTCTGGGCATAGGCTTGGGAACTGGAGGCCTTCTAAGAGCAGGTTTGGGTTCAAGTGCAGCGACCTCGGGTTGGGGTGCATCTCTGGATACCAGAGTTTTTCTTGGTGCAGACTTTTGCATAGGGTTTTGCCATGAAACTGTAGCCGGCTCGGCAGTGGCGTAGCGTGGGTTGTCAGCGCCCGGGGCCAGCCAAGAATTGTGCGCCCCCCCAACCTGTGGACACGTTATCGATATTGCCCCAGCTCACACATGGATTTGCCCCAGCTCACATATGGATATGCCCCAGCTCACACATGGTTATTGCCCCAGCTCACACATGGATATTGCCCCAGCTCACACATGGATATTGCCCCAGCTCACACATGGATTTGCCCCAGCTCACACATGGATTTGCCCCAGCTCACACATGGATTTGCCCCAGCTCACACATGGATTTGCCCCAGCTCTCCCATGGATATTGCCCCAGCTCACTCATGGATTTGCCCCAGCTCACTCATGGATTTGCCCCAGCTCATGGATTTGCCCCAGCTCATGGATTTGCCCCAGCTCACACATGGATATGCCCCAGCTCATGGATTTGCCCCAGCTCATGGATTTTTCCCCAGCTCATGGATTTGCCCCAGTTCTCACATGGATTTGCCCCAGTTCTCACATGGATTTGCCCCAGTTCTCACATGAATTTGCCCCCAGCTCATGGATTTGACCCAGCTCACACATGGATATTGCCCCAGCTCACGGATTTGCCCCAGCTCTCACCTGGATATTGCCCCAGCGGCAGCCAGCTCTCACATGGATACTTGCCCCAGCTCCGGATCCAGCAGGGGTTGAGGGGGCCCAGATGCCAGGCAGCGGGAGTGCCTGCCCGGTCCTGAACAGCGTGTGAGTCCGTCCGTGTTGAAGGGGAGGCGGCTGCGTGCATGCGCAGGTCACGCGGTCCGGCCAGTCAGGTGGTACAGAGACTCAGTACCACCTGATTAGCCAGACCACGTGACCGGTTGCGCCTGCACGCAGCCGCCTCCCTTTCAACACGGATGGGCTCACTGTTCAGGACCGGGCAGGCACTCCTGCTGCCCGGCATCTGGGTCCCCTCAACCCGCGGGCTCTTGGGCGGCGCCCAAGGGCCCGGCGGGTCAGTTCAGGCATCAAGTTTTAGGGGCGCAAATTTCTTTTGAAATTATGCGTCCCTAACAAAACTGCGTCCGGGGCCACGGCCCCCCCTGCCCCCCCATGCTACGCCACTGCAGCTCGGGGACGGGAGCTGGCCTTCTTTAGGGTCTCACGGGACCATTCGCCAAGAAATGAGAGGAATCCACACAGTACAGGCAGAGGTTCCGGTTCTTTCTCCTGATACGCTCCTCTGGAGTCAGCAGGCCTCTAGGTTTCTTCCCTGGGGGAACATACACTTTAGGAAGGGTGCTTCTTAGGGAGCCCATAACAGTCCATAGCTCCTCCATTACAACGTATAGCAGGTGGGCCAGATCTTCCATGGCTGGTAGCATTCCTGCGGGCTCAGTTGGGTGACTTTGCATTGTCAGGGTGGCACCAGGCCTGGGCCATGGTGGGACCCAAGTTCGAGGGGTTAGAGCCCTTTGGGCAGGAATATGCAGGTTGTACCTTAGGGTAGGCTGGCTGATACTGGTAGCAGTCCATGGGTCAATAGGCTGGCAGTAAGGTGGCAGGGTCAGGTTAACAGTATCAGCTGGATCACATAATAGGTCAGCCCAGTATAGAGGATTGACTCTTAATGCAAAGTCAATTTGCATGGGGGGGGGGAAGGAACCATTTTATTAACCAGACAGGGGGGTGTGGTGTATGTTTGTGTTCGTGCTTAATGGTTTAATCCTCTTCAGTGCTGGACAGGACTGAGGGCAGCACTTTTCATGGATACACACATGCACAGATACTGATTCCCTGACACCCTATAAGCAGATATACTACTGCAGACAACAGTAAAGGTGACAAGAAACCACACAGGGTTAACCAGAGACCTATGCATGGCAATACCCAAAGCAAAGAATCCCTGCACAGATAGGGCGGTCTTTAAAGTAGTTGGATAAGCACTAAAGGAAAACTTTACCACAAAGCAGTGCAGAGTCTTAGGCGTAGACACAGACAATGCTATCAATACAAATAGTACAGTCAATGAATCAGCACGGACACAGTCAAGAAGGAAAGCCAGGAGTCAGAAAACCAGACGAGTACCTTATTCAGATGCCAGGGTTCAGAACCAGGAGGGTTGTCAGACAAGCCAATGATCGGCACACGGGTAATCAGTATAACAAATAAACAGAAAAACAAATCGCAGCAATAACTAGAAATAAACCAGGAACAGCAAGACAGAAGTAACAGACCGGGAAACAGGGGCAAAAGTATGTAGCCAAAAATAAACAAACTGAAACAGGATACAAACAGCAGCAGCTCTCAGGATATAACACAAACCACAAACTGAATCAGGAAAGTGAAAATAATGGACCAATGCACTATGGGCGCATTGCTCTAAATAGGGAGGAGATCAACCCAAGGACAGACAGGTGAGCTGGGATCAGAAACCATTGACCCCTTAGCTGCAACCCAGGAAAGAAAACAACACCACAAGGCCTAAACAGGCTATGATGAATACAGAGGACAGGGGACAGGGCTGGGAACGTAGAACGTAACAATTGAGGGACAGCAAATTTACACTGTTACACAAGCTGTACACTCACTAATTTACATTGTAGCAAAGTGTCATTTCTTCAGTGTCACTTGAAAAGATAAAATATTTACAAAAATGTGAGGGGTGTAGTCACTTCTGTGATATATATATATATATGTCTTTTTACTGCTGTGCATATTATGTGGAGAAAAAAGGAGAGTTGCCTGAATCTGTAGGATTTCCAGTACAAATGTATTACATAGATTCTGATGGGAAATTTGTGAAAAGTTCTACTGAGCAATGTGTTGAATGCATTTGCTTCATACAGAAAATCAATTCATAGATCAAGGCAACATCCCATGTGAATGATCTTTAATCTGCAACGGATTTCCTGCTTGAAAAATCTAAGTGTTACAAAGCAGCTCCTACTCCGCATTAATAAGTCATATGCACCAAGAAACCCAAGTTATACCTGATCGTCAGATCTGCAAACTAAGTAAGCAACGTGCAATTAGTGAAGTTTGATAAATGTGTTTCTGCAGAATTGTTTTTGTGTATGTGTGTATATATTTTCATGTCCTGATGAAAGTTCATTAGTAACTGAAAGGCTGAGATGACAAATATTAAAATGTTAGGTTAATGAATTGATATTTTGATCAAGATATAGTCCAGTAACCTATGTTAAGTGTACAATCTGAAGAACATCGAAACCCAATTAGTTTCTAGGCATTTCAGATAAATAACATATTCAATATATTCCCTGCTATTTTGTACCATCTTTGGTGGAAAGGTTTGCAGTGCGCACATATTTTGTTTGCAATCCAAGGTACGATTTTTTATCAGTAGCAAATATAAACATGCAAAAGCCAAGGTTGTTTAATGGAGATTGTTAAACTATTCAGTACCTTTGGGACAGTAGGAAATAATTAACACAACGCCGAAATGCATTAGCAATACATGAATAACCACATTACTCGTAAGCCATTTTATTTATAGAACAGGAAATTTAAAAATACAATGTTATCTCGTATAATAAGTACATTTTGACGATGAAAAGTCTTTATTTAACTTTGTCCAATAATTTAGAATGCAATAAAGTCCATCTATACCATTAAATTTAAGTAGGATTTAGAAAGAAAACAGCAATTGGGTCGTGCAATAATCGACTTCACACAAAGCAGACAAGAGACTTGAATAGAAGGGTTGGAGGTTGGAACACATTGAACCAGAAAAGAAGCAACGCATTACATTCAACAG
The DNA here is from genome assembly GCA_009667805.1 of Leptobrachium leishanense. Taxonomy (NCBI): domain Eukaryota; kingdom Metazoa; phylum Chordata; class Amphibia; order Anura; family Megophryidae; genus Leptobrachium; species Leptobrachium leishanense. The sequence continues at coordinate 1,005 of RXON01000814.1, read as the reverse complement.
AAGCAGAACCTACATGGCCCCTCCAAGATAGATTTTTGGTCCACCAAGAGAATATGGTCTCTCGGAAGGTTTGTCGAATTGGAGAGATGTTGGTCTGAAACAACGGACAGCGCAGATGCAAGCCAAATCACTAGGTACTTCATACGACCACCACCACAAAAACTGAAACTAGTCACAACATTAATGGTGAAGAAGGTTGAGCATATTCATCACAGAATCACCTCCAGCTCTTCCCTCTGCTGCCCTGAACCAAACATTCAAGCATACTCACAGAATCGCCTCCATCTCTTCCCTCTGCTGCCCTGAACCAAGCATTCAAGGTATCCACCATTCAACATGGCGTCCAACATTATACCCCAGGCTGCCATAATCTTGCAATTGTATTTTTAGGTCTGCATTTATTATTCTCTGACTAGTCTTTTGTAGTATTTTGAATCTCCCTCCATTTCAGATAGAAAAAAAAAATCTGTTTTTCCCTCCCCCACGTTTAATAGGGGCTATCTGTGCATGGCCACAAACCTTATTCTATTTCCACAGCATACTCACAGAATCACCTCCATCTCTTCTCTCTGCTGCCCAACCCACCCTCCCTCCCACCCAGGGCCGGTCCCTAATTTCAGCTTCCCTTTCCAACTGTCTCCACTTCTCTCACTATTTACTCTTTAATAAGTCCAAACATCTGGTCCTTTTCATGTAATCCCTACAATATTCTACTGGCGACCAGTTTCACACCTTGCCTCTGCTCTCATTTGTTTCAGTTACCCTAGACCCTTAGAGTGTAAGCTCATGGGATGTCTGCCTGAGCTCTTTGTTTAAAGTGATGTATTACCTGTACAGTTATCCTACGGCCAGGGTTGTATTTCCTCTTGTATCATGCAAGTCTGCGGTTTATGCTTCCCCATTGTAAAGCACTAGGAATCTGGTGGCGCGGTGTAAGTACTTATAACTGTAAAACTTTGTATTTCTGTAACAATTCAATGTTCTTGAACCCAGGACATAATTGAA
>RXON01000813.1:0-40235 GCA_009667805.1 Leptobrachium leishanense | reverse complement strand
CTGTGATACGCTCATACACACCGCACATTACGGTGATTTTTATTGCTGTGGAGCTCTGTGATACGCTCATACACACTGCACATTACTGTGAGTTTTATTGCTGTGGAGCTCTGTGATTTACACACCGCACGTTACGGTGAGTTTTATTGCTGTGGACACATATACATAATATAAGCAAATAATGATTTCACAAAGTAGGTGATAGAGCGCTTGTGGTAGACATACAGAGTGTCCCTCATAATGTGAGTTTCTTGGGATGTTGGGTTGAAGGTATTGGGAAAGTTTTGGTCACACTGGTCATGCTTTGCTTTGTTGTTCTTGGTGGTAGAAAATAAAATGCTGATATAATACAGGTCACGAGTTGATAGTAAAGACGTTTCTGTCTGTATTCTTTATTTTCTTCACAAAGTATCTTTTTGGGGGAGAGGTTGGAAAGTGATGGGAGGAATGAGTAGATAGATATGAGCAGCACAGTTTAGTCTCTGGCAGTGGGAATGCACATCCTATACTAAAATAACTTCCCATTCCACCCACTTAACCCCTTCATGTCCAGCACAAATCCAATAATTCTGTTAGCTCTTTCCCGGCCGCGCAGCAAATCCAGGGATGAAACCGGTGAAACGCATGGCGTGACTTTAGATCGGCTTCACGGGTTTGTTTGTTTAATTTTAGGTTAAATTGGAACATGCAATAATCCGGTTATTAAAAGGTTAAAGGTTTAAAAGGTTTGTGGCTCTTGAAAGAACAGGAAACGCGCGCGTTGTGACACTTTACAGACATTTCCAGCTTCTTTATTCTGTAAAGCCAAAAAAGGTCAGTATGGGATTAAAACTAAAAATCCTAACCTGGGATTATTGCTGTTTGTTCTTTTTAGGCCAGTCCTGTTTAGTGAATAATCCCCGCGTGCTCGCCAGTGTACAGCCCTCCACCAGCACCCTCTGATCTGGAGAGTTTATTTACGGTTAAAAGCCACATTTCTTACCATTTAAGAAACTCGTGGAGACGGAAAACGTGAGTAAAGATAATCAGCATTTTGAAGCATTGACCCCCTAAATCTGCTCGATTCGCCCCCATCTACCCCTCCCCCCCATGCATATGATTATCTTCAGTTTTGTGAATATTAATGGGTATTATTATCCTTATGGTGAAATATCATGCACTTCCAGCTTCCTTTCTGACGCCTTGTAACCTGATCTCAATCCTCTGTCCCCTCTCCTCCTCAACCTTGAACTAAACTGCAGAAATCCCCCTCCCCGCGCGCTGCGATCCAGCATGATGAGGATAATAGAGCGGAGTCCGCGGTATGCTGAAAGAAGCTGAATACAAAGGATTAACTCTTTGTAGGCAGAAAATAAGTAAATGGTCCAAATTGCTAAAATGCTTCTTTTACCAGACTGGGTTTAATAAAACGCACATTAAAAGCCTCTCGAATAATGACCCTTCAAGCACAGCGCCCGCCAGCGGTCAGTAATACAGATAACATACATTTAAGTGAGATTCCTAAAAGATAAACTGAGCGGAAGAGAATAATCTCTGTATTGAGAGCGCGTTGTCGTTTCACCTCTCTATTAGCCGTTTCTCTCGCATGACTCTGTATATGAAGCCTCGTAATTGATTCGCATCGGCTGGTTCTCCGGCTTGTCCCTTGGCCTTGTGCAGAGACTGATTTTAATGGATATCGTTTCCCGTGAGGTACCGGAGCCTGCATGGATCAAACTTCACTGCTACAATCTAGCAACCAGGGAGGATTATACTGGACAGGTTTATGAAGCACAATACCCCATGCAGAATTAATACCCGGCACCAGCGGCTCCTCGCTTTGACTTCACCCAGACATTTATCCTTTCTGTCTGCTTTTTTGCGTCGGTGCAGTTTAATCTTCAGATTGTTGTCGCTCCTCTCATGCGACGATCATAGTGCAGGTTCTGTCTGAAATATGAGATAAGAGACGATTGTGACACATCACTGAGTACAAACCCCCCCACAGCCGCCGCACCCCCCCCCCCAAATATTTCTGTGAAAAATGAAGAAAAGAGTGGGGAAGGGAATCTTCTCATTGCGCAGAATTCCCGTTTTGCGTTTCGGAATCCTCGCAGGGAATCTTTCAGCCGTTTCATTGCGGTTTTATCCTTAATTTCCTGTGCTTTATAATGTATGGATATATATTGTTAGATAATAAGGAGCTGGCGGTGCAGGGGTTAAACAGGATGACAGGGAGATCTCGCAAACAGTCTGTGCAGAGCTGATTACTTCCCTCGCAACTTTATGTCGTCGTTATTCTCTCGCACTGTATGTGGCTTTTTGTTTTTGACGTTTCCCTGCGCGGTTCCTCGACTTATCGATTTGTGTCGATTGGGGGCGTAACTCGTCGATCTGCCAGATTATTTTTTTTATTTCTTTATTATTCTTTATTTATAAAGCGCCAGCATATTCCGCAGCGCTGTACAATAAGCACAGTACAGACAGGGTTACAATACATTGAACAACATTTGACAAACAGTACAGGAGGAGATGAGGGCCCTATTCCCGTAGGAACTCACAATCTGGGAGATTATAAATACTTTACACTTTCACTTTCACTTTCTGAAACAGAGATCTCCTCTCAAGGTTGGTGCGGGGTAAAATCTGGGGGTTTTGGGCGCCCGAGACGGAGGGTGAACGGGTCAATGAGCTCCTTTATCTGACGTAATGATCCAGGGTTTGAGGAATGTAAAAATAAATGCAGAAAGTGAGATTAACGGGCGAGCAGCAGAAAAAGGCGCAGCCTGTGTGTGCGGACCCTGAGCTCTGTGTGTCTGGACAATCTGTAATGTAATGTACACACTGTATCGCTTTAACCCCTGCATGACTGAACATGAGAAAAAATACTGACACTGAAGAAACTGCTTTTTTGGGGGAAATATTGTGTTATTAGTGAGATAGACATGTAATCATATTCTGTGCCGGCTGAGAGTGATGCATTGACTTAGAAATGAATAATATTCTGTGCTGGCTGAGAGTGATGCATTGACTTAGAAATTAATAATATTCTGTGCCGGCTGAGAGTGATGCATTGATTTAGAAGTTAATCATATTCTGTGCCGGCTGAGAGTGATGCATTGACTTGGGAATGTAATAATATTCTGTGCCGGCTGAGAGTGATGCATTGACTTGGGAATATAATAATATTCTGTGCCGGCTGAGAGTGATGCATTGACTTGGGAATATAATAATATTCTGTGCCGGCTGAGAGTGATGCATTGACTTGGGAATATAATCATATTCTGTGCCGGCTGAGAGTGATGCATTGACTTAGAAATGAATCATATTCTGTGCTGGCTGAGAGTGATGCATTGACTTAGAAATGAATAATATTCTGTGCCGGCTGAGAGTGATGCATTGACTTAGAAATGAATAATATTCTGTGCCGGCTGAGAGTGATGTATTGACTTAGAAATGAATCATATTCTGTGCTGGCTGAGAGTGATGCATTGACTTAGAAATGAATAATATTCTGTGCCGGCTGAGAGTGATGCATTGACTTAGAAATTAATAATATTCTGTGCCGGCTGAGAGTGATGCATTGACTTAGAAATGAATCATATTCTGTGCTGGCTGAGAGTGATGCATTGACTTAGAAATGAATCATATTCTGTGCCGGCTGAGAGTGATGCATTGACTTAGAAATGAATAATATTCTGTGCCGGCTGAGAGTGATGCATTGACTTAGAAATTAATCATATTCTGTGCCGGCTGAGAGTGATGCATTGACTTAGAAATGAATAATATTCTGTGCTGGCTGAGAGTGATGCATTGACTTAGAAATTAATCATATTCTGTGCTGGCTGAGAGTGATGCATTGACTTAGAAATTAATCATATTCTGTGCTGGCTGAGAGTGATGCATTGACTTAGAAATTAATCATATTCTGTGCTGGCTGAGAGTGATGCATTGACTTAGAAATGAATAATATTCTGTGCCGGCTAAGAGTGATGCATTGACTTAGAAATGAATCATATTCTGTGCTGGCTGAGAGTGATGCATTGACTTAGAAATTAATCATATTCTGTGCTGGCTGAGAGTGATGCATTGACTTAGAAATTAATCATATTCTGTGCTGGCTGAGAGTGATGCATTGACTTAGAAATGAATAATATTCTGTGCCGGCTGAGAGTGATGCATTGACTTAGAAATTAATCATATTCTGTGCCGGCTGAGAGTGATGCATTGACTTAGAAATGAATAATATTCTGTGCTGGCTGAGAGTGATGCATTGACTTAGAAATTAATCATATTCTGTGCTGGCTGAGAGTGATGCATTGACTTAGAAATTAATCATATTCTGTGCCGGCTGAGAGTGATGCATTGACTTAGAAATGAATAATATTCTGTGCTGGCTGAGAGTGATGCATTGACTTAGAAATGAATCATATTCTGTGCCGGCTGAGAGTGATGCATTGACTTAGAAATTAATAATATTCTGTGCTGGCTGAGAGTGATGCATTGACTTAGAAATGAATCATATTCTGTGCCGGCTGAGAGTGATGCATTGACTTAGAAATGAATAATATTCTGTGCTGGCTGAGAGTGATGCATTGACTTAGAAATTAATAATATTCTGTGCGGTCTGAGAGTGATGCATTGACTTAGAAATTAATCATATTCTGTGCTGGCTGAGAGTGATGCATTGACTTAGAAATGAATCATATTCTGTGCTGGCTGAGAGTGATGCATTGACTTAGAAATAATCATATTCTGTGCTGGCTGAGAGTGATGCATTGACTTAGAAATGAATAATATTCTGTGCCGGCTGAGAGTGATGCATTGACTTGGGAATATAATAATATTCTGTGCTGGCTGAGAGTGATGCATTGACTTGGGAATATAATAATATTCTGTGCTGGCTGAGAGTGATGCATTGACTTGGGATATAATAATATTCTGTGCCGGCTGAGAGTGATGCATTGACTTGGGAATATAATAATATTCTGTACCGGCTGAGAGTGATGCATTGACTTGGGAATATAATAATATTCTGTGCTGGCTGAGAGTGATGCATTGACTTGGGAATATAATAATATTCTGTGCCGGCTGAGAGTGATGCATTGACTTGGGAATATAATAATATTCTGTGCCGGCTGAGAGTGATGCATTGACTTGGGAATATAATAATATTCTGTACCGGCTGAGAGTGATGCATTGACTTGGGAATATAATAATATTCTGTGCTGGCTGAGAGTGATGCATTGACTTGGGAATATAATAATATTCTGTGCCGGCTGAGAGTGATGCATTGACTTGGGAATATAATAATATTCTGTGCCGGCTGAGAGTGATGCATTGACTTGGGAATATAATAATATTCTGTGCGGTCTGAGAGTGATGCATTGACTTAGAAATGAATAATATTTTGTGCTGGCTGAGAGTGATGCATTGACTTGGGAATATAATAATATTCTGTGCTGGCTGAGAGTGATGCATTGACTTGGGAATATAATAATATTCTGTACCGGCTGAGAGTGATGCATTGACTTGGGAATATAATAATATTCTGTGCTGGCTGAGAGTGATGCATTGACTTGGGAATATAATAATATTCTGTGCCGGCTGAGAGTGATGCATTGACTTGGAATATAATAATATTCTGTGCCGGCTGAGAGTGATGCATTGACTTGGGAATATAATAATATTCTGTGCCGGCTGAGAGTGATGCATTGACTTGGGAATATAATTATTCTGTGCCGGCTGAGAGTGATGCATTGACTTGGGAATATAATAATATTCTGTGCGGTCTGAGAGTGATGCATTGACTTAGAAATGAATAATATTTTGTGCTGGCTGAGAGTGATGCATTGACTTAGCCAGCTTAGAATATTATTATTCATTTCTAAGTCAATGCATCACTCTCAGCCGGCACAGAATATTATTATTCAAATCTAAGTCAATGAATCACTCTCAGCCGGCACAGAATATTGACTTCGAAATTAATAATAATATTCTGGCCGCTGAGAGTGATGCATTGACGTAGAAATTAATCATATTCTGTGCCGGCTGAGAGTGATGCATTGACTTAGAATTAATCATATTCTGTGCTGGCTGAGAGTGATGCATTGACTTAGAAATTAATCATATTCTGTGCTGGCTGAGAGTGATGCATTGACTTAGAAATTAATCATATTCTGTGCCGGCTGAGAGTGATGCATTGACTTAGAAATGAATCATATTCTGTGCTGGCTGAGAGTGATGCATTGACTTAGAAATGAATCATATTCTGTGCTGGCTGAGAGTGATGCATTGACTTAGAAATGAATCATATTCTGTGCCGGCTGAGAGTGATGCATTGACTTAGAAATGAATAATATTCTGTGCTGGCTGAGAGTGATGCATTAAATAGTGTGAATGTGGAGGCAGTGCTTCTATGTGCTTTAAGTATATATTAATTAAATAAATAAACGTTAGAGAGCGGTGCCGCTGTGGTAAAATACAAAGTGTCCACACGCCTCCAAGGACACCACAGAACAAGAAAAGCAAAAAGTATTCCAGGCGCAGCGAAGCAGTAACTTAGTATATTATTCCAAATGCATTTTATATAGCAACAATTTTGGGAAAGAAAATGAAATATAAATGTGTAGAGAAAACTCTGACATGAAATCTAAGTATTACTTTTATTCTAAGTTGTTATGAATTCTTCTTCCTCCTTTTTGGTGTTGGATTCTTCAGGTCGAATACAGGATAGTTGCATGAATTGCTGTATAGCGAGGAGGAGATATTCCTAGTGTATACGATACTCGGCGCAGGAAAAAGGAAAACTTATTTTTTTATAAATAAACTAATTCATTTTAATAAAAAACAAGCCACATGGCAAGGCAATAAAACTTGACTTTTTCGTATAAGAGACTACCCTATTGTTAAGGACACGAGGAAGCCGGCGAAAACGCGTTCTTAGTCAACAATCTTAGGTAAGGATCACTATTTTTTATGCTTTTATGCATTTTTATTGCTTTGCCATTTGGCTATTCAGAAAGCAGGCAGTTCCCCAAATTTTGGTGAATTGCCTGCAGGTATGGTGCCTGTTCGGGAGCAGTGAAATACGGTGCCTGTTCGGCGACAGTGAAATACGGTGCCTGTTCGGGAGCAGTGAAATACGGTGCCTGTTCGGCGACAGTGAAATACGGTGCCTGTTCGGGAGGAGTGAAATACGGTGCCTGTTCGGCGACAGTGAAATACGGTGCCTGTTCGGGAGCAGTGAAATACGGTGCCTGTTCGGCGACAGTGAAATACGGTGCCTGTTCGGGAGCAGTGAAATACGGTGCCTGTTCGGCGGCAGTGAAATACGGTGCCTGTTCGACGGCAGAGAAATCTCCCACAGAGAAGCAATGGTTAATCTATTCACTATTGAACAGCAGAGAAATGTCAGTGAATTGCCCTGAAATGCCTTCAGTCGTTTCATTCAACAGGTTTAGGCTGGGGTCAGACGAGCGTGATTTCTACGGACTGTACGTCCGTGCAGTACGGACATCGTCAGTACGGATGACGCAGTAGTGGTCACACAGTACGTTTTTTCACTGAAGTTATTTTTTGACGGATGTAGGAGGGAAAAATAAATTACAATGAAAAAACATTCTGTCCGTCAAAAATGCTGGACGTATAAATGCAGTCCGTCTGACCATGCTCCATCACTCACACACAAAGCTATGCGGACGTTGTGGACGCAGCGCACTCCGCACGTCCGTTCTAGCAGTATTACGTTCTTGCCTAACCTGCGTCCGTTTGCCGCGGCCGTTGTGCGTCCGCAGTTCAGTGCCGACGTACTTCATGTGTCAGGCTCCAATGGACTTTCTTTCATGCTATCACGGACGTACTTTTAGGCGCAATCACGGACGTGAACACTACGCTCGTCTGACACCAGCCTTATTCAGGCGAATACCAAAGGTTTCAATGTTAAAAATATTCCCGTTTTAATTCAATATCTAATAAACCATTTATTATTTTAATCTGCAGCAAAAAGTCTCTTTATTTTTTTTAGGATCTTTTAGGAATTTTTCCTTCAAAATTTTTTTTCCCGTTTTATTTTTAATGGCAGTTTTTCATTTTTCTGTAACCGCCCTTTTTATTATCGTTCATTGGATCTTATATGTAAATTTCAGGCATTTTCGTTCAGTAGTTGTTTTTTGCAAACAGCGTTTCACTTTTCAAACTTTCTAGCAAACCTTTTTTTTTCTCTCTTACTCCATTTGTCATCTTGTTGGCTTTATTCGGCATGGTTTTTCTGGAGTGTTCGGCAGGTTTTCCCTGCACTCTTGCGGGGAACGAGAGAGCATTGACATGTTGGCAACATTTCGGTGCTCTCTGAATAACCCCTATAGTTTATTCATGCTGATGGGCAGTGCATGGAAAATACCACCCCGCAGCATGTATAATCCATACGCTGCAGATAAGAAATCATAAAAGAGTCCCAGGTGACTTGCCTTGATTTCTTTACTGCATTATATGAATTATACATGTTGCAGGGCAGCACTTTTCCCTGTGCTCCCCTCTGCATAGAACAGCATTATGTGTCCAGGAAAACATGGTCGACCTGGCAACTCTAGTTTTGACTAATTACTATTAAATATGGGGGAAAAAGGCCTAAACGTTTGTTATTCTCTTCTGGCACAAACTAAACAGCACAGGATTGATTATATGGTTATTTGTACCATTAAATATTTGAGATATATATATATATCAATCCACACGGTTCAGCACTCGTCCTTGTCGATACAGGTACTTGCCTTCTGCCTCGGTGCTAGATCCCCAAAAGGTGCATATATAATAGCCAGAGAATAGGGCGCACTCGAGGTCTTCGTTAAAACAAATAAGTTTAATCAAAGATACATTAAAAGAACCGACGTTTCGGCCTAAACATAGGCCTTCTTCAAGGTTAAAATCAAAACGTATCATATTGTTTATATATACTACATAATCATTACAATTTACCGAGTCTGTGTCGCGTCGGCTTCGATAACGCCCACCCGGAACATTAACTTCTTTGATTAATGGTTACTATGACAACACATGTTGCTGTCGCCATAGTATACACGTCCTCAGTTAGGCTGGGGTCAGACGAAAGCAGTTTTAACGTGCGTTTAGCCGCACGAAATCACGGCCGTGCTAGCAGCAAATGACGTCCAATGCCGGGCAGCATACGACGAACGGCCGCACGAAAGCTCGTCCGTGCAACGCAAGTGGAAAACGAACGCATTTTTTCGAGAACGTCAAACCGTTAGTACGGACGTACAGAGTGCGCTGCGGCCGCATAGCGGCGTGTTTGCGTGATTAGGAGACGTCAGACGCTGCTAATGTCCGGCCAACAAAACGTCCAGACGCAAAAAGTGTTTTATTGATGATCCGTACAAAATCACGGACGAAAATGCGCATCGTATGACCGCTATCGCGTATTCCGTGAAAAAAAAAAAGTCCATTTGTTCGAACGCACTTTTTCATGGACAACGTGAAAAATGCATCCGTCTGACCCTAGCCTAAGACGTAACGTGCGCGGCTAACAATACGATACGTCACTTCCGGGTTCCGGGTGGGCGTTATGGAAGCCGGCGCGACACAGACTCGGTAAGTTGTAATGATTATGTAGTGTATATATAAACAATATGATACGTTTTGATTTTAACCTTGAAGAAGGCCTATGTTTAGGCCGAAACGTCGGTTCTTTTAATGTATCTTTGATTAAACTTATTTGTTTTAACGAAGACCTCGCGTGCGCCCTATTCTCTGGCTATTATATATAGATATATTAGATATATTGTATCATATCCTGGGTCTACCTGTAACATTAGTTCATCTTCTTGTAACAAACAAAACAAGGATTAGGATTTTATACTTCTTTTCAATACTTTAAAATGAGAAATTTAAAATCTTACGTTTTCTGCATAAAAGAGGAAAAAAAATCTAAGAATAAAATATTTAACCAAAACAGAAAAAAAGTGAAAATTTTTAAAGTTCAGGACGTGCAGAGGTATTATATAAACACACATACAGTAAAAAATAAAACACCTCCAGCAAAATACTTTCACTTAACCCTTTGAGATCCGTTCTTTTACAATCAGAGATTTCTCTGACATATTATTCATACATATCTTTTTTTATTGACTCATAGACCCTGACTCTACACACATTAATTACAGTGTATATAATAGTGAGGTGAGGTTGTTTGGTGTCCGTGATCTCCTGCTTCGTATATAGAGTGCGGACCCACCTCTGCACTTCAAACCAATATAAAAGGTCCCCCCCCCATTCCTCCGGGTTTCCAAACTGCCCATGTTTTCCTCAACACATAACGGTCTATTCACAAAGCACCGAAATCGCGTGGAATTTGCGTGCTTTGCACTTCAGCCAACTTGACCGCATTTCGGAGATTCCGTTTTACCAAAAATATGTTGAATTCATTCTTTAGTGAATAATCCCCGCCAGAGGCGCATGGTTCTGGAGCAGCACTTTCTTAACCTGTTCCTCTTGTGCAGAGGAGGGTTCCTTGGCATTCCAGTTCTGGCCACTCTTTCTGGGTGACAGCGTCTGATTTGCACATGGTTCGGCCTCCTCTTCAATGTCTCCACCGAGTTAAAACCCTGAGACCTGAGCGGGACCCACTGTAGGACAGGACACTCATGCACTCGTTCTCAGGACTCACATATTTTTGCTCAGGGTTACTTTTTTGTTGCTCTTTTCTCAACTTTCTTTTGCTCCATCTGTAATGTTTAACCGCAATGATTCTACATGTAACAAAATAATGTAAAACTTTATTTCTTAAACTTTTTACTCTAAGGGTTAGTGTTCTTCTTCATACAATGCAGGTTTGTATTAGTCCGTGAGCATTATGATTATTAATGGGAAATGGGGGAGGGGCTAGTGTTAGGATTTTGTTTGTTGCTTTAAAAAAATATATAAAAACTAAATTTTTAAAGCTTTCTGAAAAAAGAAACATTGCGTTATATATACTTTAAAGGTAGCACACAAAAGCCCCATTTCTTCTTAAAAAAAACCAATATATAAGATATGTGGGTTCAGCAAACAAGGAGATAAATTACAAATCAGAAAGTAGATGGAAAAACTAAAATCATTTCTTGGGTATTTGTGTATCGCCATAAAATAAAAAGCCCTGTGCCATTAAGGGGTTAAAGTCGCTGGAATGGAATCTTTTATAAATGCAGTGACTTTATTCATTGGGTTTTAACACTTTCCTGCTATATCAGGAATCACAGAGTGAGCTGATACGGATCTCTTGACAGACTGGAGGAACGGGAAGAGTGGGATGTTATGAGGGACAGATTCCTAGATAGTGGGAGGACACGGGAAACTCCTGAGGGGGTGCGGGTCAAAATGACTCACCATTGGTTGAGCAAATTGATCGAGGAGGAACACTCATGCTAAAAAGGGAGGAGAACCATTTACATAAGTAGTTTGAATTGAATTCTAAAGGAAACAGGGAGATACTGGATGTGAGGTAAAGGAGTCTAGCAGATACATTCATTATAGACTCATAGCTTCTTAAGGGGTGCCGGACAAAATCCCTACAACAAGGTTCCCTATCCCTAATGCCAACATCCCGACGGCCAACTTCCCTACACAGACAACTCCCTGACAGCCAACTTCCCTACACAGACAACTCCCTGACGGCCGACTTCCCTACACAGACAACTCCCTCACAGCCAACTTCCCTACACATACAACTCCCTGACGGCCAACTTCCCTACACAGACAACTCCCTGACGGCCAACTTCCCTACACAGACAACTCCCTGACGGCCAACTTCCCTACACAGACAACTCCCTGACGGCCAACTTCCCTACACAGACAACTCCCTGACGGCCAACTTCCCTACACAGACAACTCCCTCACAGCCAACTTCCCTACACAGACAACTCCCCGACGGCCAACTTCCCTACACAGACAACTCCCTGACGGCCAACTTCCCTACACAGACAACTCCCTCACAGCCAACTTCCCTACACAGACAACTCCCCGACGGCCAACTTCCCTACACAGACAACTCCCCGACGGCCAACTTCCCTACACAGACAACTCCCCGACGGCCAACTTCCCTAATGCCAACATCCCGACGGCCAACTTCCCTACGCAGACAACTCCCTGACAGCCAACTTCCCTACACAGACAACTCCCTGACGGCCGACTTCCCTACACAGACAACTCCCTGACGGCCAACTTCCCTACACAGACAACTCCCTGACGGCCAACTTCCCTACACAGACAACTCCCTGACACACAACTTCCAGACAGAACAAGTGCCGGACATACCAAGTTCCCTACACGGCCAATTTCCAGACATCCAAAATCCCAGCAGCTAAACCTGATACTAACACCCTAACCTTTAGGGAGTTAGGCTTAGAGGTTATGGCTAGGTCTAGGTTTAGGGGGTTAGGGCTAGATTTAGGGGGTTATGGCTAGGTTTATGGGGGTTAGGGGGTTAGGACTAGGTTTAGGGGGTTAGGGCTAGGTTTAGGGGGGCTAGGTTGGGGGGGTTAGGGTTAGGGCTATCTTTAGGGGGGTTAGGGCTAGGTTTATGGGGGTTAGGGGTTAGGACTAGGTTTAGGGGGTTAGGGCTAGGTTTATGGGGGTTAAGGGGTTAGGACTAGGTTTAGGGGGTTAGGGCTAGGTTTAGGTGGGCTAGGTTGGGGGGGTTAGGGTTAGGGCTATCTTTAGGGGGTTAGTGTTAGCCACTGGGATTTTGGATGTCTGGAAGTTGGCCGTCTGGGAGTTGTCGTGTAGGGAACTTGGTATGTCCGGCACTTGTTCTGTCTGGAAGTTGGCCGTTAGGATTTTGGTATTAGGGAACATGGTTGTAGGGATTTCAACCCAAACCCGTTCTTAAGAATGAGAAGTGAAGTATATCAGGGGAAAGGTGTGAAAGGTGCGGGATGTGAGGTGGATGAGACTGGCACAGGTGTTCATTACAGATTGTAGAGGGGTGAGAGGTACAGAATGTGAGGTGAATGAGTCTAGCAAAGGCCTTCTTTACAGAATGTACAGGAACAATCTGGGATCCTCTATGTCCATAAAGAAGAGGGTTACAGTAGATAAGGCGGGAGATTCTGAGTAACGAAGTAGCAAATTAGAGCAATGTTTCTCTGTATAGCTGACAGTGTCAGGGAGGGCTGAGATTTAAGACGTGAGTGGTCATCCAATGAGAAACGAGAAAATGTGCAGGTGATGGCCTGGTCTCCTATAGACATAAACAGCACATGAAAGATGGGGATTCGTGGGGCAGCATGATATGGGGTCAACTGTTGGAATATGATCTACAGGCAGGACATGGTCTCCAGAGATTGTCTTCTTTTGCGTTTCAGAAACTGTTCCTAAACCAGTGAAGATGGTCCTTGGAAAAAAAGTGATCGGAGTTTTCTCCAGGGAAAGTCAAGAGTCGTATCAATGGTTTATAAACTTCCTGTTGACACTCTCCGGTGTGAGCGATGTGCGTCCTGTCTACATCTCCAACAACAGCGACCAAGACTTCAGGAATGAGCTCAGAAAATGTCAGTTTTGCGTCCTGTACCACTCAAAGAACCGAGGCCGGGTTAATGTCACCGACGTGACCGACTCTCTGTATGACAAGGAGTTAGAGACTTTATGTACAACACACGGTAAGTAAAACCACAATCGGTCTGTGATGAAGATCCACTGGTCATAGACCATCCAGAATTGCAGGTTCTCTGTGACACAATTATGGGTTAAAATAACCAACTACTGGTTTATTCCAAAATTGTCCTGCCCCGAGACACGAGTGATGGTTGATTTAACCTGTTACTGGTTCCACCTAGAAATTTAAGGCAGATATTGTGAAGCGCGCGCCTCGTGTCACATTGTAGGAACGTGACAGCAGTGGTGGGACGCAGAGATGGTCTGATGAATTCTCTGTTACAGGGAAATCAAATGTCATTGTGGTGATCGATGACCTGGAGGACAGCAGAGAACCAGTGAGGTCCCAGATCCTCGAGCACCAGCCAAGTATCGGGAAACTGGCCCGGGACCTGTTCCTCTTCAGTGCGGAGGAGAAGAGACAATATAACGAGGAACCTTCATATCAAAACGCAAGTTTTGCAAATGGGAAGCTGAGGAAGATAAAGGATATCATCAACGGTGAGAAATCTGGGAGATCCGGGTTACGATACCTCAACAGAAAGGGAGTCTCTGGCCACCACAAGAAAACTCATTAAACTTCTCGTGGCAGCTGGAGTCCTACCCCCTTTCTGTCCCTGGTCACTGGATGGTGACACGCCCTGAAGGCTGGCAATAATCTGCTGCTGGACAAGCGTTGTCAGGTGGAATCAAAATTTAATGCAGGAGTCGAGTGGTTGAATGATTGTTCCACCAACTGACCATGTGATGACTCTCAGTGCAGAAGCATCTGATTGGCTGCATATGATATTTATCAGCCTGATGTCCTACCTGCACAGGTGTACTCAGTGCTTTACAGGTTACGTTACAGTAGAGGGAGGTGCAGTAAGTGCAGTAGTTATACAGTGTATATTTATGTTGAAGTAACGTGTATTCTTTGCTTTACAGGTTCCTTTACCATAGAGACGGGTGCAACACTTTGTACTTCACGTATGTATATTTTATGGATATTGTAGTAGCCGGTGTACTCAGCACTTTGCAGGTCACATCACATAACTGACTCCGTTTACATTTATTGATTATCTCGTCGTTCTCTTATGGTTTTATTCTGAAACAACTACTGCAAAGCTCTGTTGAATGAATGGTGGAAGCGCCCGTCCCATTCCCTCGCCCCATCTTTGGACCCATCCGCCCCATCCAGCTCCTGCTCCGTATCACCACTCCCTTTCACCTCCAATATCTTGTGTACACCGCGCTGACTGACTACCTCAATCCACACTCTCTCCATGACCCTCTGCAATCTGCTTTTCATTCCCTGCCCCCGTCAGAAACGGCTCTAACCAAACTAACCAATGACCGTATTGTGGCCAAATCTAACGGGTGCGGCTTCTCCTGCAGCCATGTACTGGCCATTGGGACTCCAGGGAGATTCCCGGTGGGCCGATGGCTCAGTGGGCCGGTGTGAATGCTGGTTCAACGTGCGGCTCACACTGTCCTTAATGAGTGAGGTGAGAACTTCCTCACCTTCTGTAATGCTCTGCCGCAGTCTGATATTGGGGCCGCCGTGCTGGCGTGACCCGCTGCGCATCCGTCTCACCTTCTGTAATGCTCTGCCGCAGTCTGATATTGGGGCCGCCGTGCTGGCGTGACCCGCTGCGCATCCACCTCACCTTCTGTAATGCTCTGCCACAGTCTGATATTGGGGCCGCCGTGCTGGCGTGACCCGCTGCGCATCCACCTCACCTTCTGTAATGCTCTGCCGCAGTCTGATATTGGGGCCGCCGTGCTGGCGTGACCCGCTGCGCATCCGCCTCACCTTCTGTAATGCTCTGCCGCAGTCTGATATTGGGGCCGCCGTGCTGGCGTGACCCGCTGCGCATCCGCCTCCCCTTAAGACATGGTGCGCACTCAACCTCGGTGATGCTGCGAGCAACTCCGGTTTCTGCAGAGCGATTAATTGAGCGATCCGGTTGATTTATATACTATTTTTGTGCATGTTTGCACAATTAACCCCCTTGGCGGTTAACTTTCAGTGCTGAAAGCGGTAACCTCGAGCCACACTCGGGGCTGGATACAAAGCACTGAGTGCTGGAAATCCCACTTCCACCGTATCTGTGATGTCATATCCTTCCTGGTAAAATACCTTATAAATAAATCTGTGATGTCATCGTGCACAGTATGAGCTGTAATATCTGCTGTCTCCATGGAAACCAGAGGATTTATTTATTTTTTTCCCCTTTTTTCAGGTAACAGATCTAAATGGGTGAGTAACGCACTCTGTAAATTCTCCAAACACTTTCTGTCCGAAACCCCACCAGTGACTTCACGTTGTGTTCCCTAACGCCCAGCAGGAATAATAATAATAACACATAGACCCGGGGACCCCCTGAGCAGCAGATTTCTGTCTGGCCACTCCAGCCCCCCATTTCCATGTGCCATGTCTCCCCACATCGTGACTGATCTCTCTGGTTGTGTTCCAGGTTTTTCTTGGAGTCGTAGTGTTTCTCATCGTCATAGCCATTATTTTGCTGATCATTTATGTCCCTCACAAGTAACACGAGTGGCCGGACGAGGTGGACTCTGCTGGAATCGATCCCGAGCCAAACCCATCCCGGACCCGCACGACAACCGCAAACTCTCCTTCTCCGTGTATTATGCGGCACCTGATCCCTCACCGTTTGACCCTGCGTCCTGCCTCGCTATGACGCGATCACGTTCACTGAGCTCACACCCGATTATAAAAAACAAACGCATCAAACACGGCGCCTGCGCCTTCACCAAATCATCGCAGAGGAGTCAATTCCTGCATAATGTGCGCCCTGCAAACTGCTCCCTCTGCACGGAGTGACACCAGATCACTCGGGGGTTATACGAGCGCTTTAACCTTCATCTTACTATGTATATACAATCTATAAGAATAAAATAACGCTTCCTAAAAGCCACAGGAACCAGAATATGCAGCTGAAACCCCCCAAAAAATGTTAAAATCCCGAGTCACAACATTCAAAATATGGAGACATATAATGCAGAAAAAGGGGGTTGTGCAATAAAGGGACAGAACGAAAAATAAGTAAAGAAAACCAAGGTAATATTATAATAAAAAATTTCATGGAAATCTACGCACTGGCGGCGCTCAGCGTAAAAAAAACAAAAACAACCCAAAAGACCCCCAAAAATCCCCTATGTTAATTAATAAAAAGGAGCCAAATAACATGAAAATAATCTGAAACATATGCTTCTGTTACACTGTATGATTATTTATTAATCTTCATATAGCGCCAGCATATTCCACAGCGCTGTACAATGGGCAAAGTATAGACAGGGTTACAATACATTGAACAACATTTGGATAAACCAGTACAGGAGGAAACGAGGCCCAATTCCCGTGAGAACTCACAGATCTTTAAATCCAGCGGCATAAACAGCAGCTCTAATAGATCCCTTTAGATTTCTCAGCGCAGGATATTGGTTTTCAAATGAAAGGAGAATGAGATCTACGCTTCACTCAAGGGGTTAATCCAAGAAAACACAAGGACACATACAGAATGTTAAAATGGGTTAAAATAATAAATAATTACCCATTCCACCGGAACGTTTACAATGCAGATGGGGGGGAGGGTATGACACATCTGAAATGTAAACCTCGTGATCCAATGGGAGACTTTATTTTTAACCCATTTTGAAGTTTTGAAAATATGTCACTTATGTCTCTGCCAGTATGAACGGAGATTACGGCATGTGAGGCGAGGGGCAGTTGGAGCAGATTACGGCATGTGAGGCGAGGGGCAGTTGGAGCAGATTACGGCATGTGAGGCGAGGGGCAGTTGGAACAGATTTATTTTCAGGAGGGGGAGTATAACTCCTTAGCATCAGCGCGTGTTAATAACGGATACTCTGATGGTCATTTCACTAAATCCTTCCTTAGTGACACCTAGAAGCCGAGAGGAACATAGCTGCCGAATTTCACGTTTGTAGGATTTTTACGGTTCTGGTGATATCGTGATTACGGGCGAGCGGCATTTCACACATATATATAGATTAGGACCCTGCGAATCAAAAATTTTCCCTTGAATCGAATCACGAATCGAATACACTGTTAAGGTTTGAATTCGAATCAAATCTCGAATCGAATCGGTGCTTTTCTTATTTTCTCCCACCCAGATTATAAATAAATTTCAACAGCCTTCTCGCCCCCCACCAGAGTCAGTGATGGACAAAGAGTGCAAGCTCTGCGGGATAATGACGCACACACACACACACACACTTACCTCTTGCAGTGCTGGATGGCCTGATCTGAGTGAGAGTGCGGGGACTGCAATGGGCATCTACCGGAGGAGGAGGAGGAGAGATAGAGCATTTGGGCAGGGAGCAGTCACTCATCTCCTGCATCTGTAACTAACTGCCCCCTCCAACCTGACAGACACTGCCCCCTCCAACCTGACAGACACTGCCCCCTCCAACCTGAGATTCTCATTGCCTCCTCTAACCTGACAGGCACTGGCCCCTATAACCCGACAGGCACTTACTCGCTGCCCCCTATAACCCGACAGGCACTCACTCGCTGCCCCCTATAACCCGACAGGCACTCACTCGCTGCCTCCTATAACCCGACAGGCACTCTACTCGCTGCCCCCTATAACCCAACAGGCACTTACTCGCTGCCCCCTATAACCCGACAGGCACTCTACTCGCTGCCCCCTATAACCCAACAGGCACTTACTCGCTGCCCCCTATAACCCAACAGGCACTCACTCGCTGCCCCCTATAACCCGACAGGCACTCACTCGCTGCCTCTATAACCCGACAGGCACTCACTCGCTGCCCCCTATAACCCAACAGGCACTCACTCGCTGCCTCTATAACCCAACAGGCACTCACTCGCTGCCCCCTATAACCCGACAGGCACTCACTCGCTGCCTCTGTAACCCGACAGGCACTCACTCGCTGCCTCTATAACCCGACAGGCACTCACTCGCTGCCTCTATAACCCGACAGGCACTCACTCGCTGCCCCCTATAACCCAACAGGCACTCACTCGCTGCCTCTATAACCCGACAGGCACTCACTCGCTGCCTCTATAACCCGACAGGCACTCACTCGCTGCCCCCTATATCCCAGTCCGGAATAGCTTGAGAGTCCGCGTTGAAGATAGAGGTGGCGGCTGCATACGTGCAGGTCAAGTGGTCTGGCCAGTCAGGTAGTATTGAGTCTCAGTACCACCTGACTGGCCAGACCGTGTGACTTGCACACGCGCGCATCCGCCACCTCTATCTTCAACACGGACTCTTAGGCTATTCTAGACTGGGCACCCCTGCATGGAATCTGGCCCCCCTCAACCCGGGTCAGTCCGCCCCTGCTCATCCCCACCAGGCCCCACTCGGCTGCGGGCCCCATAGCGCCCACGTGGGTCTGGGCCTGGATCACACCCCCACCTGGTGGCCATCTTCTGGTGATGGATTCCTGCAACAGAAGCACAATATAAACGTGACACTCGGGTATATACTCACCACCATCCGATCCCAACTTCTGTCCTCCGAACATGTCCAGACTCCAGGTCCTCTTCGCACTGCAGAATCCTTCCACCATTCCTGTCGTCGCCTCCTCAGCGTCTCCTCTGTGAAGCATGGAGGGGGCAGCGCCTAGCAGTGTGCCGTTCCCAGCCGCGTGATGAGCGTCTGGAAGGCACGCTGCGATTCAAAAAAAAATTCAAATCGACCTGCTAAGTCGAAATCGAATCGAATACGACCTACGATTCGTTTTCAAATCGAATTTCGAAGCTTTGCAGGTCCCTAATATAGATATATATATACACCCAGTTCTCTTGGTTATCTGCACTATATGTGTAGCGCTGGTTTTAAATTCCCTGTCGTTGTACTACTTGTTTTTGGCCACCGGAGGGAGACAAGCGCGATGTAAGACACTGAACATTGGGACTACATTTTCCAGCATGCTTTGCGGGCGGGAACAGGAAGTGGGTGAGAGAGAGACACTGATATCCGCAGCCTCGTGGAAAGAGCTGGCAGAGCGCGCCGAGGAGTGAGAGAATAGCAAGATGCAGTGTAGCAGAAAGTGATCTCGACCAGGCCAGAGCGCAGGTGTGGCCTAGCGGAGCTAGAAATCGGGTTTTTCCTTCCTATTTAACGAAGACCCAGTAACCCACGCTGAGACAGAGTAAGCTGAAGGACCCCGAGTGAGGAGAACCGCAGACTATTTAACAGGGAGTGCAGGCGGTGAGCTGGACATCTTGTGGCCGATACAGAGGAGCAAGACAGCGGATCCGGTGACACAGAGAACCCCAGTCAAAATCGAGCGGAGAGATGTCCTGGGTCGAGCGGAGCACCGAGTATCTGGCGGATGGGTGAGAGGCCTTCCAGGCCACGGTGAAATACTAAAGCACACTACAGTTTGTTCCAAAACCTACAGGGCCCCAACGTGACTAGTCGAAGATACCTCCTAAATAATTCACTGGCCAGTTGAATATTGTACCTGGGTACCAATACACGCATACACATACATTCCTTGGGACATAACCTGTACGAGACTCACACTCCAACCACTAAGGGGTTAAAAATAGTTTTTTTTCCTTTTCCGCTGCGCGTTTCTCGCATTACGAAGTGCTGTATTTTTCCTTTTTCGCTGCGTGTTTCTCGTATTACGAACTACTGTAAAAATATATACATATACCGTGTTATTCATTATATGCCCATTTATTCAGTAAACTATATAATTTATAAAATCCACGACGGTGCTGGAGTATATTTATTCCCTAGTGCGGGGAGACTGACCCGAGGTTTAAATTCAGCGGCTCCTCCGGAAGGGAGCGCTACATATGTTCTTGTGTTTTCTTGGCGGTACACCGGGATTAACCCCTCGAGTGAAGTGCTGATCTCAGTTTCCTTTCACTTGCAAACCATTATGCTGCGGTGTGAAATCTAAAGGGATCTAGCGACGCCTTGTATGAAGAAAAGCCGCTGGACTTTATGATCTGTATGATCCAGTGTGACACAATCATATGTTGCAGATCATTTCCATGTCATATGTTATTGGCCACTAGATGTGCTTCTTGTTATTAATTACTATAGCGTTTTTTGGGGTTGTCTTTTTCTCATAGAGCACATTAAGGCTAGGGTCAGACTGAGGCAGTGCGAACGCGCGTTCTGGCGCACTTAATCACGGCCGCACTAGCAGCAGATGCCGGGCAATGACGGCCAATATACGAAGTACGGTCGCACAAAAGTCCGGCTGCGCAACGCAAGTGGAAAATGAACGCATTTTTTCGAGAACGTGAAACCGCAGGTACTGACGTACAGAGTGCGCTGCGTCCGCTAGCGGCGTGTGTGCGTGATTAGGAGATGTCAGACGCTGCTAATGTCCGGCCAACATAACGTCCAGACACAAAAAGTATTTTATTGATGATCCGTACAAAATCACGGACGAAAATGCGCATAGTATGACCACTATCACGTATTCTGTGAAAAAATGCATCCATTCGTTCGAACGCACTTTTTCACAGACAACATAAAAATGCGTTCGTCTGACCCTAGCCTTAGAGATGGAAACTGAGCGCTGCCAGTGCGTAGATTTATCTTTACATTTTTATCATATTACCTTGACAGTTTTCTTATTTGTCTTGTTTGGTTTATTCTTTTTTTTTTTTTTCAATTGCGCTACCCATTTTTTTGCATTAATACATATATAAAAGAAGCATTTTAGCAAGTATCTTTATTTACACGTCACGCCTGGGACGCCATGTGCGGATCAGGTGCTTCTCCATTACTGCAAACGTCCAGCGCCACCTGCTGTCTGGGCTGACTGACAGCATTTACACGTTGCAGCATGAAGGCCATGCGTCCAGTTCACTGGTCGCTGAGTTGGCGCCAGCGAGTCGCACCTTTCAGTCTCGGCTCAGGCAGCCGCGTACGGAAAACTCGACGAATAACTGGTGGATTTTTCTTAAATTCGTTTGAAGATCACTATATGTGCCGTGTTTGTCTGTCTGTGAATTCCCATGATCCTCTCTCTGAGTCTTCCTGCTGAACCTGCTGAATGGAAGGCCCCTCCCCCACCTGTAATGTGTAAATAAATATGCAAATTAATGTCATTTTGGGATTTTTGTTTGAATAAACTATTGATCGCGTCACACTCAGTTACATTGTTTTTTTCACAGTCGCCATTGTTTGGCCCCTCAGCGTCCACCTTCCCTGGTGGTCCTGTAGATCAGCAGCTGTATTAGGTGGGGAATGCATCCTCCAGCGCGCACCACTTCACAGGACTGTGTGCACCTAACAATGTGCTCCCCGCTCCTGGGGCCATTGATCTACAGGAACACAAGGATATTAAATCCGTCTCCGTAAGAGCGTCAAGAAGACGTACATCGATTGATATTCCAGGTGCAGGAGCTGCAAAGGTTGCGGAACCCGGGGGTTTGTCCCAGCTCGCCCCTTTTTAAAGGGCAGCCCTGGTGCCCCTCCTCCAAAATCAGGGTGTGTTCGGGCCGGTGACAGACGGACCTCCTCCACGTACCGTTACCTGCAAATTAAAGGTGAGATGCTTCCTGCAGGAGCAGCTCCTGTGACACGGACTCTGGACCGATCAGTTAGCGGAGTCACGTTCAAACCCAATTAATGAGAATCAGACGATTTGGAATAACGGAAACTGTAACCATTTCTGATATTCAGAATCTTTATGTAAAATGCATTAAAAAAAAATGGTAAGCTGAGGGCTAGGGTTACTGTTTATGTGTGTCGTTAGGGTTAGGGCTACGGTTACAGTTTATCATTTTCTTAGGGTCAGGGTTACCATTTGTTGTCTATGTGTGTCTCATTATTATTGTAATATGATTACAGTGAGGGCTAAGGTTAAGGTCACAGCTTCCTTGTATCATATTATTAGGGTGACAGAGTTAAGGTCACAGCTTCCTTGTATCATATTATTAGGGTGACAGAGTTAAGGTCACAGCTTCCTTGTATCATATTATTAGGGTGACAGGGTTAAGGTCACAGCTTCCTTGTATCATATTATTAGGGTGACAGAGTTAAGGTCACAGCTTCCTTGTATCATATTATTAGGGTGACAGGGTTAAGGTCACAGCTTCATTGTATCATATTATTAGGGTGACAGGGTTAAGGTCACAGCTTCCTTGTATCATATTATTAGGGTGACAGAGTTAAGGTCACAGCTTCATTGTATCATATTATTAGGGTGACAGAGTTAAGGTCACAGCTTCCTTGTATCATATTATTAGGGTGACAGGGTTAAGGTCACAGCTTCCTTGTATCATATTATTAGGGTGACAGGGTTAAGGTCACAGCTTCCTTGTATCATATTATTAGGGTGACAGGGTTAAGGTCACAGCTTCCTTGTATCATATTATTAGGGTGACAGGGTTAAGGTCACAGCTTCCTTGTATCATATTATTAGGGTGACAGGGTTAAGGTCACAGCTTCCTTGTATCATATTATTAGGGTGACAGGGTTAAGGTCACAGCTTCCTTGTATCATATTATTAGGGTGACAGGGTTAAGGTCACAGCTTCCTTGTATCATATTATTAGGGTGACAGAGTTAAGGTCACAGCTTCCTTGTATCATATTATTAGGGTGACAGAGTTAAGGTCACAGCTTCCTTGTATCATATTATTAGGGTGACAGGGTTAAGGTCACAGCTTCCTTGTATCATATTATTAGGGTGACAGGGTTAAGGTCACAGCTTCCTTGTATCATATTATTAGGGTGACAGAGTTAAGGTCACAGCTTCCCTGTATCATATTATTAGGGTGACAGAGTTAAGGTCACAGCTTCCTTGTATCATATTATTAGGGTGACAGAGTTAAGGTCACAGCTTCCTTGTATCATATTATTAGGGTGACAGGTTAAGGTCACAGCTTCCTTGTATCATATTATTAGGGTGACAGAGTTAAGGTCACAGCTTCCTTGTATCATATTATTAGGGTGACAGGGTTAAGGTCACAGCTTCCTTGTATCATATTATTAGGGTGACAGGGTTAAGGTCACAGCTTCCTTGTATCATATTATTAGGGTGACAGGTTAAGGTCACAGCTTCCTTGTATCATATTATTAGGACTGGGGTTACTGTTTTCTGTCTGTTATATTATTAGGGTCAGGTTTATGGATACATGTTAATATTTTTACTATTCGATTAAGTGTGAATTTTTTGGATTCTCTTCAGATTTGGATTTATTTTAAATTTCATTTTAATCGGAAACCGATTTGGTTCAAACTAGGAATGAGCCGAACACCCCCGAGTTCGGTTCGTATTCGAACCCGAACTTTCCAAATGTTCGAATCCGAACTCGAACCCGAACTCAATACATGTCAATGGGGCTGAAAATTTGGTTTTCAGAGTGCCCTCCAAGAGGGCATATATGCTAGATATTTGCCATAAAAGGTGTATGGGGGTCCGGGTAGTGCCCTGCGGGACAGGAAACAAGGACAAAAAGTTTAAAAAAAACATTTTTAAAGGGACAGTGAGTTTTCCATGAAATAAGGGTTAAAAATAAAAACGAAAAATTCCTTCAAATATCGTGCCTAGGAGGTCCCCATAACCTGCCCGTGAAGTGGCGGATTTCTAGGATGTATAGAAATACTTTAAAACAAAAAAAATTACGTTTCAAATGACGGTAAATGCTTTTCCTTTAATCTATCCATAAACAACTGCTTGGGGCGGCAGTCTGTATGAAAAGAGGAGACATTTTCAGACATTTAGAAAAAGTTTAGTGATTTTTTTGGCTAAATTATTGTGAAACTTATGCAGGCTTTGGATGAAAGTAACAATAGGTGCTTTAAAATTGGTCCTTTAGCGTCGGCAACAGTGCCGTCACACCGTAACCCCTCTGAGGATATGAATCTGATACAGGCGTCAGTGGCAGTGCACCCAAATATTGTGCTTTTGGTGCCAGGCCTGCAAGTACTATCATACAGTAACCCCTCTGTAGTATTGTGGAAGAATGCAGGGGTGGATCATGTGGTCCTATATTAAAAAGATATGAATCTGGTAATGGGCGTCAAAGCACCCAGATATTGTGCTTTTGGTGCCAGACTGCCAGGCCAGCATGTACTATCATACAGTAACCCCTCTGTAGTATTGTGGAAGAGTGCAGGGTTGGACCCTGCGGTTCAAAAAATTAAAATGATATAGATGTGGCACAGGCGTCATTGCAGCTGAATATTGCACCTTTCATGCCACCAAGTGCCTTCACACCGTAACCCTTTTGTGATATTGTGGAAGAGTTCAGTGCTGGAGGTTTTGTGAATGCAGAAGACATCCCCGATCTATTCCGTTACTTCAGCATCTGGGGATTGATAGCTGCTGATCCAGGACTGATTAATTTTTATAAATGTCAGCCGGTCTACAGAGTCGATGGACAGACGCACTCTTTTGTCTGTGACAAAACCTGCAGCGGCACTGAACGTCCTTTCAGAAAGCACACTAGATGAAGGGCAACCTAGTAGCTGCATAGCATATTGGCTAAGTTTTTGCCAGTGATCCAATCTCAACACCCAGTAAGCCAGTGGATCATCTGCTGGAAAGGTATCCAGGTCTGTCCTTGCCCCTAGGTAGTCCTGCACCATATGGTGAAGACGCTGGCAATGGGTGCCTACATTTGACGTCCCTGGGCGTCATGAACTAAAGAATTTAAAAATGTATCAGTCAAGCGGCCCTGGCCTTCACCACTATTCCTCTGATCATCCGCAGCCTCAGAAGCACCTGTGTCATCACTTGGTAACCTACCAGTGCCTGGAAAGGTGTTACAGAAGTGTCGCTTAAGAGCGTGCTCAAGTTTTTTATCCTGTGCTCCCTCTGTGCGGGCAGGATGAGCTCTGCAACTTTACCCTTGTATCGTGGATCATGAAGGGTTGCCAACCAGTAAAGATCCCTCTCCTTGATAGCACGAATCCTGGGGTCCTTTAGCAGGCTTTGCATTATAAGGGAGCCCATGCAGCATAGGTTGGAGGTGGCATTAGCTTCCGAGTCTTCCTGGTCAATGAGGATGACCCTATCGTGCACTTCCTCCTCCCAGCCACGCACTAGCCCTTGTGTTTCTGGGCATACGAAACCCTCCCTTGAGGAATCCCCACCTTCAATGCCCCCACTACTTAAATATACCTCCTCCTCCTCCTCATCCTCCATCTGTCTGATCTGAGTAGGACCCGCTGGAATGCTGTCTGCGGAAAGACTGGGGCCTTCAGAGCTAGGGAAGGCCTCCTCTTCCTCCCGCTGCTCTGCCTCTAGAGCCACATCTATAATTCCCTGCAGAGTGTGCTCCAGCAGGAACACTAAAGGAATTGTGTCACTGATGCATGCACTGTCCCTGCTCACCATCCTTGATGCCTCCTCAAATGGTGACAGTACAGTGCATGCATCCTTGATCATCAGCCACTGCAGGGGGGGGGAACAAGTTGACCTGAACCTGTCCTTGTGCCATACTCACACAGGTACTCGTTGATGGCCCACTGCTGCTTGTGCAGATGCTGCAGCATTGCTAATGTCGAGTTCCACCTGGTGGGCATGTCACAGATCAGACGGTTTGTGGGAAGGTGGAATTCTCTTTGAATTTCTGCCAGGCAAACGCTTGCTGGGAATGACCGTCTGAAGTGGCTGCAGACTTTTCTGGCCTGGCTGAGAAGCTCTGGCAGCCCTGGGTACTTGGTTAAGGAAACGTTGTACCACTAGATTTAGGACGTGTGCTAGGCATGGTACATGCGTCAATTTACCCTTGCGTAGGGCGGAGAGAAGGTTGCTGCCATTATCACAGACGATCATTCCCAGCTGAAGCTGGCGTGGTGTTAACCATCTCTGCACCTGCCCCTGCAGAACTGACAGAATTTCTGGCCCGGTGTGGCTCCTGTCCCCTAAACAAACCAGCTCAAGCACAGTATGGCATCTTTTTGCTTGAGCCATTGCGTAGACCATGTCAGGCGTTGGTTTAACTGCCACTTCGCCAGAGACACAGAAGGAGGAGGAAGAGGGAGAGGTGGTGGTGGTGGAGCAGACAGACCTCATACAAGCAGCTTTCTGGAGACGTGGTGGATGAACAAACTCCAGCACAGAGCCCTGTCTTGGATCCCTCCCAGCTGCAATCAGAGTTACCCAGTGTGCCGTAAAGGAAATGTAACAACCCTGTCCATGCTTGCTGGACCACGTGTCTAAAGTCACATGCACCTTGCTGCTGACTGCCTTTCCCAATGACTCGATAACATTGTCTTCCACGTGCTGTTATAGTGCTGGAATGGCCTTGTGTGAAAAGTAATGGCATTTTGGAACCTGCCACTGTGGTAGAGCACTTTCAGCAAATTCACGGAAGGGAGCAGAGTCCACTAGCTGGAAAGGTAGCAGCTGCAATGCGAGTAATTTTGATAAGCTGGCATTTAGACGCTGTGCTTGGGGACGGTTGGGACCATATTTTTCTTACGCTGCAGCAGCTGCGGCAACGTAATCTGTATGGTTACTGTATGATGATACTTGCTGGCCTGGCATTAAAGGCACAATATCTGGGTGCACTGACGCCCTTTACCAGATAAAAAAACTTTTCAATATAGGACCACATGGTCCACCCCTGCATTCTTCCACAATACCACAGAGGGGTTACTGTATGATAGTACTTGCAGGCCTGGCACCAAAAGCACAATATTTGGGTGCACTGCCACTGATGCCTGTATCAGATTCATATCCTCAGAGGGGTTACGGTGTGACGGCACTGTTGGGGACGCTAGAGGACCAATTTTGAAGCACCTATTGTTACTTTCATCCAAAGCCTGCATAAATTTCACAATAATTTAGCCAAAAAAATCAGTAAACTTTTTCTAAGTGTCCGAAAATGTCTTCTCTTTTCATACAGGCTGCCGCCCCAAGCAGTTGTTTATGGATAGATTAAAGGAAAAGCATTTACCGTCATATGAAACGTCATTTTTTTGTTTTTAAGTGTTTCTATACATCCTAGAAATCCACCACTTCACGGGCAGGTTATGGGGACCTCCTAGGCACGATATTTGAAGGAATTTTTGGTTTTTATTTTTAACCCTTATTTCACTGTCCCTTTAAAAACGTTTTTTTTTTTTCTTTTTGTCCTTGTTTCCTGTCCCCCAGGGCACTACCCGGACCCCATACACCTTTTATGGCAAATATGTAGCATATATGCCCTCTTGGAGGGCACTCTAAAAACCGAATTTTCAGCCCCACTGAATTGCATGGAGTTCGAGTTTGGGTTCGGGTTCGGACCCGAACTAATGGGAAGTTAGTGTTCAGGCCCGAACCGAACTTGGGGGGTGTTCGGATGATCCCTAGAAATGATGTCTCATGCTCCCTCAACCACTCTTGCACAATTTGAGCCCGATGAATCCTGGCATTGCCATCTTGGAATATGCCCGCTGTGCCACCAGGGAGAAAAAACCCATTGATGGAAAAACCTGCTCAATCAGTATATTCAGGGAGTCACATGACCTCATTTTTTGGGTGCATAACATTGCTGAACCCAGACCCGACCAACTGAAGCTGCCCGGATCATTACCTGTTTGCAGAGATAAATCCACTTTTTTTTGGCCAGGCAGCGTGTATATAAATAAATAGGTGCTTCATTAAAAATACACCAAAACGATGAAAAAGCGAAGCGTGCAGGAAAAAATCATAATCGCATCTTGGTCAGACATTCCTAGTCGCCCCTATTTTGGTAACAGTTCATTTCCGGCCCTTCAATAAGCTACAATGTCCCCCAGTGACTGGCGACACCATGTTTCCATGATGAGATCCTGATTGTCCAGTGTCATCGCGTCACCTGTAGCTCCGCCTTCATCTAGATGGTACGGAATGTAACAGCCCTGTTTGCGTAAGATTCCCTAGTGTCCTGTGTGTCAGGTGTTACAGCATTCACCTGTGTGTCAGGTGTTACAGCATTCACCTATGCGTCAGATGTTACAGCATTCACCTGTGCGTCAGATGTTACAGCATTCACCTGTGCGTCAGATGTTACAGCATTCACCTGTGCGTCAGGCGTTACAGCATTCACCTGTGCGTCAGGTGTTACAGCATTCACCTGTGCGTCAGGCGTTACAGCATTCACCTGTGCGTCAGATGTTACAGCATTCACCTGTGCGTCAGGTGTTCCAGCATTCACCTGTGCGTCAGATGTTACAGCATTCACCTGTGCGTCAGGTGTTACAGCATTCACCTGTGCGTCAGGCGTTACAGCATTCACCTGTGCGTCAGGTGTTACAGCATTCACCTGTGCGTCAGGTGTTACAGCATTCACCTGTGCGTCAGGCGTTACAGCATTCACCTGTGCGTCAGATGTTACAGCATTCACCTGTGCGTCAGGTGTTCCAGCATTCACCTGTGTGTGTCTGTCTACACGAGTGGGATACAGAAAATAAACAGGTTGAATTTCTAAAGTGCCTCTTTTACCAGACTGGATTTATCACCACTTACTTAAACAACACTGGAATGATTTATAAACCGTCGCAGGTTTCACACACCTCACACTTGGGAAAATTAAAAAGATTTTATTACAACACAAAGTTTAATCAACCATTTGATTTTGTGAAGATTCCAACAACCCCCCCCCATCCCTGAGAGTCTGAACTTCTTATAAATACAGTTGTGTTCAAAATTATTCAACCCCCACTGAAATTGAGTGTTTTGGCCAGTTTGACATTGATTTTGATCATTCAGTCATCTTGCTTACAATTAAATCAAAGAGCCTCGTGTAGGTCAGACAAATATAACATAACATTTATAATGAAATAACCACAAATGTCTTTTCTGTGCTCACATCATTATCAGTTTTATTCAACCCCCAAGTGACATTCAATCTTAGTACTTAGTACAACATCCTTTTACAGTTATAACAGCTTTTTAAGGTGAAGCATAGCTTGACACAAGTGTCTTGCAGCGATCTACGGTATCTCGCCCATTCGTCATGGGCAAAAGCCTCCAGTTCAGTCACATTCTTAGGCTTGCGCACTGCAACTGCTTTCTTAAGTCCCACCAGAGGTTCTCAATCGGATTTAAGTCAGGTGACTGCGATGGCCACTCCAAAATGTTCCAGCCTTTAATCTGCAACCATGCTCTAGTGGACTTGGAGGTATGCTTGGGATCATTGTCCTGTTGAAAGGTCCAAAGTCTCCCAAGCCTCAGGTTTGTGACGGACTGCATCACATTGTCATCCAATATCTCCTGGTACTGAAGAGAATTCATGGTACCTTGCACACGCTGAAGCTTCCCTGTACCTTCAGAAGCAAAACAGCCCCAAAGCATGATTGACCCCCCGCCATGCTTCACAGTAGGCAAGGTGTTCTTTTCTTCATAGGCCTTGTTCTTCCTCCTCCAAACATAGCGTTGATCCATGGGCCCAAACAGTTCTAATTTTGTTTCATCAGTCCACAGAACACTTCTGTGGTTTGTCCACATGACGTTTGGCATACTGCAGTTGACTCTTCTTTTTCTTTGGAGACAGCAAGGGGGTGCGCCTGGGAGTTCTGGCATGGAGGCCTTCATTACGCAGTGTGCTCCATATTGTCTGAGCTGAAACTTCAGTACCCACATCTGACA
The DNA here is from genome assembly GCA_009667805.1 of Leptobrachium leishanense. NCBI lineage: Eukaryota > Metazoa > Chordata > Amphibia > Anura > Megophryidae > Leptobrachium > Leptobrachium leishanense. The sequence goes on along the minus strand of RXON01000813.1, from coordinate 10,072 downwards.
AATCTTTTCTCAGTTCCTCAGCAGTCACACGGGGACTTTTCTCCACTCTACGCTTCAGGTAGCGCACAGCAGTCGAAGTCAGCATCTTCTTTCTGCCACGACCAGGTAGCGTTTCAACAGTGCCCTTTGCCTTGAATTTGCGAATGATGCTTCCTATGGTCTCTCTTGGTATGTTTAACATCTATGCAATCTTCTTACAGCCATTGCCCTTCCTGTGAAGAGTAATCACCTCTTCTCTTGTCTTCCTGGACCATTCTCTTGACTTCACCATGTTTGTAACCACACCAGTAAATGTCTAGAAGGAGCTGAGTATCACAGTCATTTTAGAGCTGCCTAATTGGTGCTTATTATGCTTTATTGCTGCTCCGTGACATCCACAGGTGTTTTCAATACCTGATTGAAAACACTTGAATGAACCTCTGTTCTTCAGAGTGGTAGTCTTTAAGGGGTTGAATAATTGTGTCAATGAAGAATTCACAAAAGAAACATTTACTACTGTATTACAAAACCAATTGATGTCATTTTAGTTGCATATGGTTCTTTAAAAAGTCCTTGTAGGATTTCATTCTGAATACAATTACAAATGTACACTAAATTCCCTAAAACCCTTTACAGCATTGGGGGTTGAATAATTTTGAACACAACTGTACATAATGGAACCCCCATGTATCTGCCTGATTTTCAACTGTGTTACCTTATTCCAATGCTAACTGAAGCCACTGCTTAGTCGATATGCCCCGTTTTACTGTTCATCATTGTGTTATTACTTGGTTATTCCATACTGTATATAGTTATGTAAGTATGTTTGTTCCCTGTTGCATCATTCTGTTTTGGTTACACCCTCTAGGTCAGCAGAGGGCAGTGGTAAAGGATGATGCCATGTTGAGAAAGCACAATGAGATGATGCCATGTTGAGAAAGCACACTTGTGTTGTAGGTGTGGGGAGGAGACAAGGTGATATCAGGGGGGGGTTCTCTCTTACTGTGACTTATTTTCCCCAAAACACTGTATAAAACAGAGCACCATAATAAAGCTTTATTCTGCCCTCACCCTTACACCGAGTCCTGCCTCTGGTTTTGGTACAGCTATAATCACACTCATTGCTTCTTGCGGGCGGTTACCTCACCTTAGGGAAGCAGCTTTGGCCAGGTCCTGGTTAGGACGCCCTGAGGAAGACGCTATAATCACTGCTCATCATCAGAAGAGCTGCCCCTGCAGACACTGGGGCCTAAAGCGCGATCTGAATGGGGGGGTCCTCAGAGCTCGGAGCCCTGTTACACTCATATAGCTGTGAGTCCAGGTATAGTGTGAGTGGGGGATGGGAGGTTATGGAAAGTGCGATCCCGCAGTGCAACCTCGCACAGAGCTCTCGGCAGGGGCAGACTGGGCTCCATGGCGTCCTATGGACTGCACAAGCTCATAACTGTGAGGGTGTGCTGCGCCGCTGCTTGAATCACTCTGTGCCACTGTTATAATCCCAGACCAGTGGCTAATAAAGTGCCCGGATTGGCATGGGTGCGGTGAAGGTAGCCAGTAAGGAAAATTGGCTCGATCTGGTGTTTTTCCCCTTACTGTCTCCATTTTAATTGACAAGAGGAGAACAGGGTTCTAACTTCTAGGAATTTGACAGGGTTAGACGTTAGGGTTAGGGATAGATGTTACGTTAACATAGCAGGATTTTGTTTCACATTAGGATTTTTTAGGGTTAGAATATTAGGGTCAGATAGCAGGATTTAGTGTAACATTGGGATTTTTATGTGGTTAGACTTTAGGGTTAGGGTTAGATAATACGGTCAGACAGCAGGATTTAGTGTAACATTGGGATTTTTATGTGGTTAGACTTTAGGGTTAGGGTTAGATAATACGGTCAGACAGCAGGATTTAGTATAACATTGGGATTTTTACGGGGTTAGACTTTAGGGTTAGGGTTAGAATATTAGGGTTAGATAGCAGGATTTAGTGTAACATTGGGATTTTTATGTGGTTAGACTTTAGGGTTAGGGTTAGATAATACGGTCAGACAGCAGGATTTAGTGTAACATTGGGATTTTTATGTGGTTAGACTTTAGGGTTAGGGTTAGATAATACGGTCAGACAGCAGGATTTAGTGTAACATTGGGATTTTTATGGGGTTAGACTTTAGGGTTAGGGTTAGATAATACGGTCAGACAGCAGGATTTAGTGTAACATTGGGATTTTCATGGGGTTAGACCTTAGGGTTAGATATGTTAGATAGCAGGATTTAGTGCAACATTGAGATTTTTGCGGGGTTAGACTTTAGGGTTAGGGTTAGATAATACGATTAGATAGCAGGATTTAGTGTAACATTGGGATTTTTACGGGGTTAGATTTTAGGGTTAGGGTTAGATAGCAGGATTTAGTGTAACATTGGGATTTTTATGGGGTCAGACTTTAGGGTTCGGCATTAAGGTTTTCGATTCCGCATCAGATACGTTGTATCCCTCACTATATCATCGTATGACTTTATTAGTGACTTTACAATCAAGTCCCAGGACCCGTCACACCTCCCCAAACAATCACTTCACGGATGCAGCTTATACAAACACCGGCTTGGGAGCCGCCCTGCAAGGAGGAACATTTGGAATCAAATACAGGAAAGAACACGACAGTGGAGGAGGGTGAGCAGGACGTAATGCGGCCTCGTCTGCCGGGAAGCAGATTGGGAGACCCCGGCGTATCCGATATAATACTGCGAGTAACCAGTACCCCGTCCATGCGCTCGCCAGAATAAATCATTCATAAGAGGCAACGAAAAATAATGATCTGAGACTGACATCCCCGGGCGATCCCGGATATTAATCCTCTGGAGCAGAGGACCCACACCTCTCCTGGCAGAGACTGAATAAACAGGTTCCATTCCCCTAACCCCGGGGCGCAGCCTGCCCTCTGCATTCCTCATCACACCTGGGGAGAGTCACACCCAGCCCTGGGAGAACTACAAACTGAACTACAGGCCCCATGATGCTCAGCGTCTGCCTTAACCTGACCGGCGGCGGCATGTTCAGAATATCCGGATGAAAAAATCTGTAAACATAAGACATTCCTCTGAAAAGAGTATGTGTTACCGCGGGTGATACATTTCTGCTGTATTTAAACGGAAATCCGTCTGCGAGGCAGAAAACCAGCCGAGCGAAGCCGGAGCTTACAGTCACTTCACATGTGAGAGAGAGGCGTCCGTCTGCTCATAGAGTTTCTGAAAATCTTTAATGAATGGACTTAATGAGGCGCAATCACATCCCGCGAGGTGTATTACACAGGAGGAAGCGCACATACAGCTACAAAACAACAAGAACATCTGCTGCACACAGAGCACATTACTGTGAGTGTTATGGCTGTGGGAGCTCTGTGATACGCTCATACACACTGCACGTTACTGTGAGTTTTATTGCTGTGGAGCTCTGTGATTTGAGCATATCACAGAACTCCACAGCAATAAAACTCACAGTAATGTGTGGTGTGTATGAGGGTATCACAGAGCTCCACAGTAATGTGCAGTGTGTATGAGTGTATCACAGAGATCCACAGCAATAAAACTTACACTCATACACACTACACATTACTGTGGAGCTCTGTGATAAGCTCATACACACCGCACATTACTGTGAGTTTTATTGCTGTGGACACATATACATAATATAAGCAAATAGTGATTTCACAAAGTAGGTGATAGAGCGCTTGTGGTAGACATACAGAGTGTCCCTCATAATGTGTGTTTCTTGGGATGTTGGGTTGAAGGTAGTGGGAAAGCTTTGGTCACACTGGTCATGCGTTGCTTTGTTGTTCTTGGTGGTAGAAAATAAAATGCTGATATAATACAGTTCACGAGTTGATAGTAAAGACGTTTCTGTCTGTATTCTTTATTTTCTTCACAAAGTATCTTTTTGGGGGAGAGGTTGGAAAGTGATGGGAGGAATGAGTAGATAGATATGAGCAGCACAGTTTAGTCTCTGGCAGTGGGAACGCACATCCTATACTAAAATAACTTCCCATTCCACCCACTTAACCCCTTCATGTCCAGCACAAATCCAATAATTCTGTTAGGTCAGAGAAGGGCTACTAAAATGGTGTACGGCTTGAAGGAGAAAAGTTACCAGGAAAGGGTTAATGATCTTAACATGTACAGCTTGGAAAAAAGACGAGACAGAGGAGATATGATAGAAACATTTAAATACGTAAAGGGAATCCACAAGGTAGAGGAAGGGAGTATATTTAAAAGGAAACAAAGTAGCAAAACAAGAGGACATAGTCTTAGATTAGAGGGGCAAAGGTTTAAAAGTAACATCAGGAAGCATTATTTTACTGAGAGGGTGGTGGATACATGGAACAGTCTTCCAGTAGAAGTGGTAGAGGCCAAAACAGTAATTGAATTTAAGCAAGCATGGGATAGGCATAAGGCTATCCTAAACAAAAGATAAATCCAGGTAAAGTATCCATGTAATTGGGCGACTAGATGGGCCGAAAGGTTCTTATCTGCCGACATTTTTCTATGTTTCTATGTCTTTCCTGGCCGCGCAGCAAATCCAGGGATGAAACCGGTGAAACGCATGGCGTGACTTTAGATCGGCTTCACGGGTTTGTTTGTTTAATTTTAGGTTAAATTGGAACATGCAATAATCCGGTTATTAAGGCTAGGGTCAGACGAAAGCATTTTTCCCCGCGAACGTGAAAAAGTGCGTCCGAACGCATTGACGTATTTTTTCACGGAATGCGCAAAAACGGTCAGACGACGCGCATTTTCGGGCGTGATTTTGTACGGATCGTCAATAAAACTCTTTTTGCGTCTGGACGTTATGTATCCTGGACATTAGCAGCGTCTGACATCTCCTAATCACGCACACACGCCGCTATGCCGCAGCTGCGCACTCAGTACGTCAGTACTAGCGGTTCAGCGTTCTCAAAAAAATGCGTTCAAATTCCACTTGCGTTGCGCGGCCGGACTTTCGTGCGACCGTACTTCGTATATTGGCCGTCATTGCCCGTCATTTGCTGCTAGCACGGCCGTAATTATGTGCGCCAGAACGCACGTTAAAAGTGCGCTAGTCTGTCCCCAGGCTTAAAGGTTAAAGGTTTAAAAGGTTTGTGGCTCTTGAAAGAACAGGAAACGCGCGCATTGTGACACTTTACAGACATTTCCAGTTTCTTTATTCTGTAAAGCCAAAAAAGGTCAGTATGGGATTAAAACTAAAAATCCTAACCTGGGATTATTGCTGTTTGTTCTGTTTAGGCCAGTCCTGTTTAGTGAATAATCCCCGCGTGCTCGCCAGTGTACAGCCCTCCACCAGCACCCTCTGATCTGGAGAGTTTATTTACGGTTAAAAGCCACATTTCTTACCATTTAAGAAACTCGTGGAGACGGAAAACGTGAGTAAAGATAATCAGCATTTTGAAGCATTGACCCCCTAAATCTGCTCGATTCGCCCCCATCTACCCCTCCCCCCATGCATATGATTATCTTCAGTTTTGTGAATATTAATGGGTATTATTATCCTTATGGTGAAATATCATGCACTTCCAGCTTCCTTTCTGACGCCTTGTAACCTGATCTCAATCCTCTCTCCCCTTTCCTCCTCAACCTTGAACTAAACTGCAGAACCCCCCCCCCCCGCGCTGCGATCCAGCATGATGAGGATAATAGAGCGGAGTCCGCGGTATGCTGAAAGAAGCTGAATACAAAGGATTAACTCTTTGTAGGCAGAAAATAAGTAAATGGTCCAAATTGCTAAAATGCTTCTTTTACTAGACTGGGTTTAATAAAACACACATTAAAAGCCTCTCGAATAATGACCCTTCAAGCACAGCGCCCGCCAGCGGTCAGTAATACAGATAACATACATTTAAGTGAGATTCCTAAAAGATAAACTGAGCGGAAGAGAATAATCTCTGTATTGAGAGCGCGTTGTCGTTTCACCTCTCTATTAGCCGTTTCTCTCGCATGACTCTGTATATGAAGCCTCGTAATTGTTTTGCATCGGCTGGTTCTCCGGCTTGTCTCTTGGCCTTGTGCAGAGACTGATTTTAATGGATGTTGTTTCCCGTGAGGTACCGGAGCCTGCATGGATCAAACTTCACTGCTATAATCTAGCAACCAGGGAGGATTATACTGGACAGGTTTATGAAGCACAATACCCCATGCAGAATTAATACCCGGCACCGGCTGCTCCTCGCTTCGACTTCACCCAGACATTTATCCTTTCTGTCTGCTTTTTTGCGTCGGTGGAGTTTAATCTTCAGATTGTTGTCGCTCCTCTCATGCGACGATCATAGTGCAGGTTCTGTCTGAAATATGAGATAAGAGACGATTGCGACACATCACTGAGTACCCCCCCACTGCCGCCGCACCCCCCAAATATTTCTGTGAAAAATGAAGAAAAGAGTGGGGAAGGGAAACTTCTCATTGCGCAGAATTCCCGTTTTGCGTTTCAGAATCCTCGCAGGGAATCTTTCAGCCGTTTTATTGTGGTTTTATCCTTAATTTCCTGTGCTTTATAATGTATGGATATATATTGTTAGATAATAAGGAGCTGGCGGTGCAGGGGTTAAACAGGATGACAGGGAGATCTGGCAAACAGTCTGTGCAGAGCTGATTACTTCCCTCGCAACTTTATGTCGTCGTTATTCTCTCGCACTGTATGTGGCTTTTTGTTTTTGACGTTTCCCTGCGCGTTCCTCGACTTATCGATTTGTGTCGCTTGGGGGCGTAACTCATCGATCTGCCAGATTATAAATACTGTATTTTTCACTCCATAAGACGCACTTTTCTCCCCCCAAAAAGTGGGGGGAAAAGTGGGTGCGTCTTATGGAGCGAATGCTCCATGATATGCCTCAGCTCACCTGCCGCCGCCGCGTTAGGCTCCCTCTGAGCGTGCGTCTGGCGGCAAGGAGCTTGGGCCCTCGCCTGGGGGAGCCACGTGACAGCGATCTCGCGAGATCGCGGTCACGTGGCTCCCCCAGGCGAGTGCCCAAGCTTCCTGCCGCCGGACGCACGCTCAGAGGGAGCCTAACGCGGCGGCGGCAGGGGCATATCCATGAGCTGCTGGGGCAAATCCATGAGAGAGCTGGGGCATATCCATGAGAGAGCTGGGGCACATCCATGTGTGAGCTGGGGCAAATCCATGTGTGAGCTGGGGCATATCCATGAGTGAGCTGGTGCATATCCATGTGTGAGCTGGGGCAAATCCATGTGTGAGCTGGGGCAATATCCATGAGAGAGCTGGGGCAAATCCATGAGTGAGCTGGGGCAAATCCATGTGTGAGCTGGGGCAATATCCATGAGAGAGCTGGGGCAAATCCATGTGTGAGCTGGGGCAAATCCATGTGTGAGCTGGGGCAATATCCATGTGTGAGCTGGGGCAAATCCATGTGTGAGCTGGGGCAAATCCATGAGTGAGCTGGGGCAAATCCATGTGTGAGCTGGGGCAAATCCATGAGTGAGCTGGGGCAAATCCATGTGTGAGCTGGGGCATATCCATGAGTGAGCTGGGGCAAATCCATGAGTGAGCTGGGGCAAATCCATGAGTGAGCTGGGGCAAATCCATGTGTGAGCTGGGGCATATCCATGAGTGAGCTGGGGCAAATCCATGAGTGAGCTGGGGCAAATCCATGTGTGAGCTGGGGCATATCCATGTGTGAGCTGGGGCAAATCCATGTGTGAGCTGGGGCATATCCATGTGTGAGCTGGGGCAAATCCATGTGTGAGCTGGGGCAAATCCATGTGTGAGCTGGGGCATATCCATGAGTGAGCTGGGGCAAATCCATGTGTGAGCTGGGGCAAATCCATGTGTGAGCTGGGGCAAATCCATGTGTGAGCTGGGGCATATCCATGAGTGAGCTGGGGCATATCCATGAGTGAGCTGGGGCAAATCCATGAGTGAGCTGGGGCATATCCATGAGTGAGCTGGGGCAAATCCATGAGTGAGCTGGGGCATATCCATGAGTGAGCTGGGGCAAATCCATGAGTGAGCTGGGGCAATATCCTATGAGCTGGGGCAATATCCATGAGCTGGGGCAATATCCATGTGCTGGGGCAAATCCATTAGCTGGGGGGCATATCCATAAGCTGGGGGACAGTATCCATGAGCTGTGGGACAGTATCCATGAGCTGTGGGACAGTATCCATGAGCTGTGGGGCAGTATCTATGAGCTGGGGGGCAGTATCTATGAGCTGGGGGCAGTATCTATGAGCTGTGGGGCAGTATCTATGAGCTGTGGGGCAGTATCCATGAGCTGGGGGCAGTATCTATGAGCTGGGGGCAGTATCTATGAGCTGGGGGCAGTATCTATGAGCTGTGGGGCAGTATCTATGAGCTGGGGGCAGTATCCATGAGCTGGGGGCAGTATCTATGAGCTGGGGGCAGTATCTATGAGCTGGGGGCAGTATCTATGAGCTGTGGGGCAGTATCTATGAGCTGGGGGCAGTATCCATGAGCTGGGGGCAGTATCTATGAGCTGGGGGCAGTATCTATGAGCTGGGGGCAGTATCTATGAGCTGGGGGCAGTATCCATGAGCTGGGGGCAGTATCTATGAGCTGGGGGCAGTATCTATGAGCTGGGGGCAGTATCCATGAGCTGGGGGCAGTATCTATGAGCTGGGGGCAGTATCTATGAGCTGGGGGCAGTATCTATGAGCTGGGGGCAGTATCCATGAGCTGGGGGCAGTATCTATGAGCTGGGGGCAGTATCTATGAGCTGGGGCAGTATATCCATTATTACACTATTTGATTTCAGAATATTTATTTTCCTGTTTTCCTCCTCTAAAAACTAGGTGTGTCTTATGGAGCGAAACATTCGGTACTTTATCCTCCCTTCCCCCGTTATAATAATCTACACTTTCACTTTCACTTTCTGAAACAGCAGATTCCATTTCCTCTCAAGGTTGGTGCGGGGTAAAATCTGGGGGTTTTGGGCGCCCGAGACGGAGGGTGAACGGGTCAATGAGCTCCTTTATCTGACGTAATGATCCAGGGTTTGAGGAAGGTAAAAATAAATGCAGAAAGTGAGATTAACGGGCGAGCAGCAGAAAAAGGCGCAGCCTGTGTGTGCGGACCCTGAGCTCTGTGTAATGTAATGTACACACTGTATCGCTTTAACCCCTGCATGACTGAACATGAGAAAAAATACTGACACTGAAGAAACTGCTTTTTTGGGGGAAATATTGTGTTATTAGTGAGATAGACATGTAATAATATTCTGTGCCGGCTGAGAGTGATGCATTGACTTAGAAATGAATAATATTCTGTGCCGGCTGAGAGTGATGCATTGACTTGGGAATGTAATAATATTCTGTGCCGGCTGAGAGGGATGCATTGACTTGGGAATGTAATAATATTCTGTGCCGGCTGAGAGTGATGCATTGACTTAGAAATGAATAATATTCTGTGCCGGCTGAGAGTGATGCATTGACTTACAAATTAATCATATTCTGTGCCGGCTGAGAGTGATGCATTGACTTGGGAATGTAATAATATTCTGTGCCGGCTGAGAGGGATGCATTGACTTGGGAATGTAATAATATTCTGTGCCGGCTGAGAGTGATGCATTGACTTAGAAATGAATAATATTCTGTGCCGGCTGAGAGTGATGCATTGACTTAGAAATTAATCATATTCTGTGCCGGCTGAGAGTGATGCATTGACTTGGGAATGTAATAATATTCTGTGCCGGCTGAGAGTGATGCATTGACTTAGAAATGAATAATATTCTGTGCCGGCTGAGAGTGATGCATTGACTTGGGAATGTAATAATATTCTGTGCTGGCTGAGAGTGATGCATTGACTTAGAAATTAATCATATTCTGTGCCGGCTGAGAGTGATGCATTGACTTGGGAATGTAATAATATTCTGTGCCGGCTGAGAGGGATGCATTGACTTGGGAATGTAATAATATTCTGTGCCGGCTGAGAGTGATGCATTGACTTAGAAATTAATCATATTCTGTGCCGGCTGAGAGTGATGCATTGACTTGGGAATGTAATAATATTCTGTGCTGGCTGAGAGTGATGCATTGACTTAGAAATTAATCATATTCTGTGCCGGCTGAGTGTGATACATTGAC
>RXON01000812.1:0-101319 GCA_009667805.1 Leptobrachium leishanense | reverse complement strand
ACACAGTCCATGTGCTAGGAATCATACTCAATAATTTGGCATTTACTCACAGTTCTGTAGCCTCTTATAAACCGGGTCCCGTCATCTCCCGGCGCCGAGGTCCTTATCGATATAGCGCGCATGCGCGCGCCGGCCGCTGTCTAGGGGATAGGGTGCTGGAGGATGAAGGTGTGGTAACCATGGCGTCCGGTTGTGGTTCGCCGAGGACGGGACGGACAGCGTTAGCGTCGGGTCCAGCGGGTACCGGGTGGCACCAGGGGGCGATCCTGACAATATGGGGGTGTGATGCTCTCTGCAGGTTTTGGGGATGGGTTCCTCGAGGCCTGTAGACCCCTCGTTGACTTTGTGGCTTTTGCTGGTCGGTTGCGCCGGTGCGTATCGATAACTCCATGTTAATGGTAATTTTTTCCTTCTTCAGGACAGGAAGTGCGTTGTTTCCCGGCAGTCGACGTCGGCAGCAAAAAATATGGTGAGTGAAACGTTCTTTTAATGTCGTCACCTGAATATATGACTGTCCTCTCAGCACCGCCATGTTTACAGATATTAACCCCTGCAATCCCACTGCACTGTCCATGTTTGCATGGTATTAACCCTTGCAATCCCACTGTCCTGTCCATGTTTGCATGGTATTAACCCCTGCAATAAATAAATATCTGCATTCCTGTGATGTCTGACCGTGGCACCCTTGGTAGCCCAGGATCCGCAGTCAGACGTGTCTCTGGCTGAGCATCATGGGACATGTAGTTCTGAGGCATCCGGGGTGCCACAGCCGCCCATCGCTGCTCTGATCCCTGTATTTACATGACGGTGAGATGTGGTTTCAGGCTTCTGTCGTGGACTTGAAGTCAAAGGAGGAGAAGGACGCCGAGCTGGACCGGAAGATCGAGGCTTTGAAGAAGAAGAATGAGGCTCTGATTCTCCGGCATCAGGTACACGCGGGGGAAGGGACCTCTGACTTCACCCATGACCCCAGTAACTTGCTATTCCTCTTCTCACACTGTGCTGTCTCTGTTATATAAACGGGGCGGTTCTGACCCGTGCAGACCTGGGCGACGTCGGCTCCCTGGGAGCTTTTGGACCATGTACATGGCGATGTTTTAGCAGACAGACTGTTATGGGGACTACGTGTCCCAATCCTGTGCGCAGTATTAATACGGGGAACCGCGACTATATAGACCAGCAGTGACTTCGCGTGGCACTCTCAGGTGCTTCACCGCTACCCCTCCTGTCAAGGCATCATGGGACGCGTAGTCCTGAAACCTCTCTTCTGTTATGATTTGTTTGTACGTCCGCCGTTGCGCTGCTCTAACCTGTTTTTTTTCCCTGTGAAATCACAGCTGATCGAAGAGGATAAAAAGCGAGCGGAGCTGGAGGGCATCGCCGTCACCAGCCAGAGGAAACCCAAGAGCCCAGAGGCCGAGCCCGACAAGGCCAGGAAAGACAAGCAGAACCTCTCCATCACACTGGATGTGGATGCCGGGGTAAGAGATTTGCTGCAAACCCTTTAAAGGGGCTCAGCCTTTACCCTCTTCACTACCAATGGATTTTCCTGAAAAAACAGGGTATTTTTGGGGGGTTTTTTGGAAAATCGTTTCTGGTTAATTAATCCCGTGGAACATCCTATCGACTATATTCAGTATTTGGGCCCCAGGAGGTGCAAAAAAGTGGGAAATTGGAGACGTCATTTGCATGTCTTACCCAGAGTTCCTTGCTGCATATTGGGAATGTAGCACGTGAGCTCTGAAGCCGTTCTCTGAATTGCTGGGACGTGTAAATGGCTTCTACAATTATAAACTTTATTATTTGCTGTTTGGAGGCTTTTAATCTCCCTTTGCCCTCCACCACAACTTAAATGCGTGTATACAGTTGCAAGAAAAAGTATGTGAACCCTTTGGGATTACGTGGAGTTTTGCATGAATTGGTCATAAAATGTGCTCTGATCTTCATCTAAGTCACAACAATTTGAAAAACACAGTCTGCTTAAAATAATACAACACAAACATTTATATGTTTTCATGTGTTTATTGAACATAACATGTAAACATTCACAGTGCAGCGTGGAAAAAGTATGTTAACCCCTAGCCTAATGACTTCTCCAATAGCTAATTGGAGCCAGGAGTGAGCCAACCTTGAGTCCAATCAGTGTGATATTATTGGATGTGTTGCTGAAAGCTGTCCTGCACTTTAAAACACACACCAGTTTTGGGTTTACTGGTTTCAAGAAGCACTGCTTGATGTGACCAATGCCTCGCAGAAAAGAGCTCTCAGGAGACCTAAGCCTTGATGTTCATGTGTCCACGGTAAGACAGACTGTCTACAAATGGAGAAAGTTCAGCACTGTTGCTACTCTCCCTAGGCGTGGTCGTCCTGTAAAGATGACTGCAAGAGCACAGCGCAGAATGCTTAATGAGGTAAAGAAGAATCCTAGAGTGTCAGCTAAAGACTTACAGAAATCTCTGGCATATGCTAACATTTTTGTTGACACATCTACAATAAGGAAATCATTAAACAAGAATGGAGAACATGGGAGGACACCACGGAGGAAGCCATTGCTGTCCAAAAAGAATATTGCAGCACGTTTGAAGTTTGCAAAAGAGCACCTGGATGTTCCACAGCACTACTGGCAAAATATTCTGTGGACAGATGAAACCAAAATTGAGTTGTTTGGAAAAAACACACAACACTATCAGGGTTATTCAGAGAGCGGTGAAAAGCAGGAGAATGACTGGAGAATGAAAAATTCTAGGTCAAAATAGCCGATTTGGAAAGTGAGATGAAAGGGAGAATTTTTGTGGTTTGGCTATTTTGACCTAGAATTTTTCATTCTCCAGTCATTCTCCTGCTTTTCACCGCTCTCTGAATAACCCTGTATGTGTGGAGAAAAAAAGGCACAGCACACCAACATCAAAACCTCCTCCCCACTGTAAAACATGGCGGAGGGAGCATCATGGTTTGGGGCTGCTTTGCTGCCTCAGGGCCTGGACGGATTGTTGTCATTGATGGAAAAATGAATTCCAGAGTTTATCAAGACATTTTGCAGGAAAACGTAAGAGCATCTGTCCGCCAACTGAAGCTCCGCAGAGGATGGGTGATGCAACAGGACAATGACCCAAAGCATACAAGTAATTCAACAAAAGAATGGCTTCAACAAAACAATATACGCCTTCTGGAGTGGCCCAGTCAGAGTCCTGACCTCAACCCGATTGAAATGCTGTGGCATGACCTTAAGAGAGCGATTCACACCAGACATCACAAGAATATTGCTACACTGAAACAGTTTTGTGTAGAGGAGTGGTCCAAAATTACTCCAGATCGTTGTGCAGGTCTGATCTGCAACTACAGGAAACGTTTGGTTGAGGTTATTGCTGCCAAAGGAGGGTCAACCAGTTATTAAATCCAAAGGTTCACATACTTTTTCCACCCTGCACTGTGAATGTTTACATGTTCTGTTCAATAAACACATGAAAACATATAATGTTTGTGTTGCATTATTTTAAGCAGACTGTGTTTTTCAAATTGTTGTGCCTTAGATGAAGATCAGAGCACATTTTATGACCAATTCATGCAAAACTCCACGTAATCCCAAAGGGTTCACATACTTTCTCTTGGCACTGTATATATATATATATATATATAATTACACTGGTAGCAGAGGCTTCCAGGACGTGACAAATTGATCTAAAACTACAGGTTTTTTAGGAGCCAGGCGAAGCTTTCTACCTGTATCTGTAGAGAAACTGATCAAAGATTGACCTCTCTTTCCACATTTCTGTTGTGCAGGAGAAGAGGATGATCAATGACGGCAAACCACAGAGACATTCCCAGGGCTCCCCGAGAAGCCCCAACGAGAGGAAAAGCGGTCGGATTGGCTTCTACTCAGCGGGACGTTCCCCTTCGACGCCCCAGGCCTCCGAGCCGCACGTGGGCGATGGTGATATCAACCTTTCGTCGGAGATACCGGCGAGGGGAAGGAGGGACCATGGCATGGAGACCTCACCTAGAGATTATAGAGCCGAGAAGCCAAGGAGATCTCCAAGAGGAAACATGGAGGAGAACGTAGAGAAACCCAGGAGAGGTCCACGAGGCAACATGGAGGAGATCCCGGAGCAGCCCAGGAGATCTCCACGGGGGAGCATGGAGGAGACCCCAGAGCAGGCCAGGAGATCTCCACGAAGCAACATGGAGGAGACCCCAGAGCAGGCCAGGAGATCTCCACGAGGTAACATGGAGGAGACCCCAGAGCAACCCAGGAGATCTCCACGAGGTAACATGGAGGAGACCCCAGAGCAACCCAGGAGATCTCAACGAGGCAACATGGAGGAGACGCCAGAGCATCCCAGGAGAGCTCCACGAGGGAACATGGAGGAGACCCCAGGAGAGAGGTGGAATTCCTCTCCCAGAGGCGGGGGAACCTTTGGGGACAGAGGTGGAAGAGGCGCTGGGAGAGGAGAGCGGACTCCTGCCAGAAGCGGGGTCCCTGGTCCTGGGGGAGAGTCATCTGGACCCGACAGGAGAGTGAAGGTACGTCACATAGTTCCGCGTCCCCACATACTGTAATCTTAAAGGTAAATGTATGTTGCACCATCGCCACCTATTGTGGAAAATGTAGATGTGATCGCTAGCACTATGGAGAACTGCACACCATCACGCAGTACAAATCTTAAAAATAAAGATACTGGAGAAAGAAACCAATAAGTGCAGCGCTCGATTGACGTAGATTACCTTTTCTATGCACTCGACAGTAGTCCTATATTCAGTCAATATTGATCGTATCACCTCTAAAAGAGACACAATAACATTTATTTTTAATGCAACATTGTTTTATCAAACTTTCTATCTAGAGAAATGGTGCAAAAAAACTCAGAGCCACCGTGACTCTATTATGAAAGTAGATGGACTCTTTACGGCCGTCCTCAGCCCTTTCCCAAACAGTATGTCCGTGATGATTTCTTTAAACGACAAATATCGACTTGGTGTAGGTCGAATAAGCCACAAGAGCTAGAAAATACATATGGTTTCACTCACGTGGTTCTGAGCCTAAGGGAGGCTCTCCTTATTCAGCATGCGGTCGTTTTGTACGGTACAACCGAAACCCCAATAGAAAACTGGTAGGCAGGCGTTTTCTGGAAAAAAGATTTATTTACAATAACACCGAGACGCGTATCTATTGGGGTTTCGGTTGTACGTACAAACGACCGCATGCTGAATAAGGAGAACCTGTGATGGCCATTCGATAAATAATTCACCGAATTTTCCAGGGCATGGAATCGCCGAAGCGAGATGAAATGGAGTTAAAATTCTGCGCTTAGTGAATAGACCCCACTGTGTCTTAACGTCTATGTATATTAGGTTGTTTTTTTTCCACCCATTGTACAGCGCTATAGTATTTGTTGGCGCTTTGTAAATACTTGTAATTGTACTGTGGACTTTTTTTTTTTTATGCCACGTTTCAACGCCCCCCCCCCTTTTTGTCCCCCCCCCCCCTCCCCCAGGAATGGGAAGAAAAGCGAAGACAAAATATTGAAAAAATGAACGAAGAGATGGAAAAGATCGCAGAGTATGAGAGGAGCCAGAGGGTGAGATTATAACCCGGGAAAATACTTTCTTCATGTTTGTTTAAAGCTGACACTGACACCCCGGCACAGTGACTGCTGCGTCCGAAGTGCCGCAGCGTTCGGTACACATTGGTAAATGAAATCTGTTTTCATTCCACCACAATAAGACTGGATCGAGTCAAGGCTGGCGTCAGACGAGCGTTTTGCAGAGCGGAAGGAATGCCTGTGAGAGTGGACGTTCCTTCCACTCTGACGCCTGTTTTTTAACGGACCTTTTATTATTTAGACACACTTTTTTGTGTTTTTATTGATTCAAGCTCCTATTGGCTGAGTAGGCGTATGTTTGTTTTTTTCCTGTGGAATTCGTCGAGGCAATTTTGGCGCTTTTTGCCAACGTCCACTAACTTTTTAGGCTACTCCATTTTCGCCAAAATACAGAGCGCGCCTTATTTTCTGTGAAATGGAATCACTGAAGTGAGATGAAATAAAAAGCACTGCCCTTGCATTCGATCTCAGTGCTTTGCGAGTAGACCCACTAAAAAATACAGCACTGACCCCTTATCCTGCGGCTACAAGGACGGTGTGATCCACGGCCTCCTCTCGCCACAAACAGAAGCACACGAGAACAAATAGTTCTTCTGTGCCCTTCATCAGTCCCTATATGACCCCGCGAGGTTACGGGCATTATGGGTTATGGCGGAAGGGCACGGGCATACAGGAGCCACATGTCCGGATCGGGCAGTGCTGTCAGGGTATAATGGAGCAGGATTTTCTAAGTCGCCATGGAACGCGGTGGAATGTTCCTGACACTGTTGCACTTAAAGAACTTTGCCCCAGAATATGTAAATTACAATTAAAAAAAAAATGTTTAAGGGATGCACCGAAATCTATGGGCCGACAAGGGTGCTTTTGGCCGAATGGAAAAATCGGCCCTGAGGTTCTCCAGCGGTGGCAGTTCCCGCTCTCCGTCGGATGCTGGTCGCAGAGATGACATCATGGAGGCGGAAGCCTTTGACCTGGCTGTCTGCTCGGCCGGCCTCCAGGCTCAGGCGAGTCCCCTGGCTCGGCCGGGCCTCCAGGTTTAGGTTCAGATGACAGATTTTCGGTATCTGTTTTCGGCCGAGCTTTATCCTGAATTTTTGGTATCGGTCAAAAATTTTAATTTCAGTTTAATTGTTTCTCAGGATGGAATGAGGGAGAAGAATCCTATCCGCAACTTTCTGGACGACCCGAGGAGGACGGGTCCTGTTGCAGATGTTGACCGTAAAGAGGGGAGTCGGAGGCACGTCCGCAACTGGGGGGGACCTGACTTTGAAAAAGTCAAAACGGGCCTGGACAGAGAGAAAGAAAGCCACGTAAGTATCTGAGACCGAGACACCCCCCACCTTTTTTTGCTCCCCTTACCGGGGTTCGCTGTGGATTGTCTGCAGAGCTTGGAGGAGGCCTGGACTGCAGATACATCGTTACATCTTGGAACTAAGGGTTCAATGAAACGAGATAACGAGAACCCACCTCCCTGCACACCCTCCCACATACATTGCATTAATGATGTCACTAGTTCGCTGATGTCACTGTCCCTGGGCGTGTACACATTCATCGTAACTCTCTCCCATCTCGTCCATGCGCTGCGCAGGTGCGGAGGCCGTCAGGGAGGAACCAGGTGGACATGACCATGTCCATGACCGGCAGGGAGCGAGCCGAATATATACGCTGGAAGAAAGAGCGAGAACAGATCGACCAAGAGCGGCTGGAACGACACCGTAACCAGAAAGGCCAATGGAAGCGAGAGTGGGACGCGGAAAAGAACGAGTCCATGTGAGTGCGGCCACGGGTTTTCATCCCCTCCTCGGGTTTCATAGACCTTTTTGTAAAAAAATAAATTAATAAATAGTCTTTTGTAAAGAAAGAGAAAAAAAAATGTATATAAAATATTCCATATATTCCATCGAGACCTGTAGGATTCTCCTGTTTAAACCTGTCGAATCGAAATCACTCAAATTCGATCATTTCGGTGCAATACTTTTGTTTTTTGAATAGACGAATCCTTTGTTTCGTTAACCCATTCAGTGCTGGTATTTTTTTATTCATTTTATTGCCAGGTTTAAGGACGAAGCGACTCCACACGTAGAGGAATCTCCAGCGAGCAGAAGAGGTGAGTCTGAACGCGCCGCCCCATCGTCCGTGACTCTCTATCATCGCTGTCACCCCCTGTTACATTGTATCCTGTCGTTGAAGCGCTCTGCTCGTGCTGTAGTTGGATTTTCATTGTGTACGTCTTTTTTTCATTGCAGACAAAGTGAAGCCGGGGGCTCCTAAGCCGCACACCATGGGAGAGTATATATCCGATGGCCTCTCCTCGTTCAATCAGAAAAAGGATCGCAGCTACAGGGCGGGACGCAACAAGTCTTACAAGTAAGCGGCTTTGGCTTCTGTGTCTTCAGTGGCCGCCAGATATTATTATTTTCACCTAAAAATCAATAAAACAATATTTGCCAATAAGTGGACCCAGTGTGACAGATATCCGTGAATCCCAGACACCCTGTATTGTGTCCTCTCTGTATATTCTGTATAATGCAGACATATCAGTGAATCCCAGACTCCCTGTATTGTGTCCTTTCTGTGTATTCTGTTTAATGCAGACATATCGGTGAATCCCAGACTCCCTGTATTGTGTCCTTTCTGTGTATTCTGTTTAATGCAGACATATCAGTGAATCCCAGACTCCCTGTATTGTCTTCTCTGTGTATTCTGTATAATGCAGACATATCAGTAAAGCCCAGACTCCCTGTATGGTGTCCTCTCTGTGCATTACGTGTAATACAGACATGCTGGATGCTCCGCTGATCCAACCACAGACCTTGCAGGTCATGGAAAGCGCGTGCTCGTTCATGGATCCTCACAATGTACACGTGTCAGCATTTCAGACAGGCACATCACACGGGATCCCTCAGATCAGTGGAGCCTCTGCTGATCCCCCCCCCCTCCATCCCATCCTTATTTTTCTATTTTTATGATGTCTGCGTCTCGTGGTCGGAAAGATTTGCTCTGTGATATTTAGTGCGAGCTGCAGGTTTTGTGGACGAGCATTTCTAACAAATGTGTCCATTTCTTTACCGTACAGCCAGCACGACAGCCGCTGGGAGAAGCCAGAGGAACCGGAGGAAACTGACTTAACGTTTGTGCAGAAAATGGAAAAGGAGACTGTGCAGAAAGAGGAAAAGGAGACCTGCGTAGAGAAAGAGGTGAATATGATTGGGATGGGAGGGAGTATGGCAGACGGGAGGTGAGTATGATTGGGATGGGAGGGAGTATGGCAGGCGGGAGGTGAATATGATTGGGATAGGAGGGAGTATGGCAGGCGGGAGGTGAATATGATTGGGATAGGAGGGAGTATGGCAGGCGGGAGGTGAATATGATTGGGATGGGAGGGAGTATGGCAGGCGGAGGTGATATGATTGGGATAGGAGGGAGTATGGCAGGCGGGAGGTGAATATGATTGGGATAGGAGGGAGTATGGCAGGCGGGAGGTGAATATGATTTGGATGGGAGGGAGTATGGCAGGCGGGAGGTGAGTATGATTGGGATGGGAGGGAGTATGGCGGGCTTGAGGTGAATATGATTCGGATGGGGGGGGTATGGCAGGCGGGAGGTGAATATGATTCGGATGGGAGGGAGTATGGCAGGCGGGAGGTGAATATGATTGGGATGGGAGGGAGTATGGCAGGCGGGAGTATGGCAGGCGGGAGATGAATATGATTGGGATAGGAGGGAGTATGGCAGACGGGAGGTGAATATGATTCGGATGGGAGGTGAATACGGTGGGATGGGAGGGAGTATGGCAGGCAGGAGGTGAATATGATTGGGATGGGAGTATGGCGGGCGGGAGGTGAATATGATTGGGATGGGAGTATGGCAGGCGGGAGGTGAATATGATTCGGATGGGAGGGAGTATGGCAGGCGGGAGGTGAATATGATTCGGATGGGAGGGAGTATGGCAGGCAGGAGGTGAATATGATTGGGATGGGAGTATGGCGGGCGGGAGGTGAATATGATTGGGATGGGAGGGAGTTTGGCGGGCGGGAGGTTAATGCGGCAGGATGGGGAAGTTAACCTTGACGTTGATGGCAGCTGAAAGATAACCTCCCTGGCGGTATTCCCGAGTGACTCGGGGTTAAATTTCGCTACCGCAATCGGTAACCCCAAGCCACACTCGGGCTGTATATACTCACCGCATCCTTCGCTCCCTCGCAGTCACCGCAGTGTGATCGCGGCAGCCGGCGACTTTGCTTCCCGGTTCCACTCCCTGCGAGCCACGCGACGCAGGGGGGTGGGACCAGGCGGCAAATTCAAAACTAAAAAAAAATAATAATAATTACTGTAAAATAAACTTTGTGCATTGCAGTGGGTGCTGGGATTCCTGTTCAGATGTACACTCCTTCGCCAAAGTAATATACAGGACACGGGGGTACCAAAAAGAGAGTATTTATTCCCAAAGCAGCTTTACAGCAATAAAAGGCAAATAAAAATAATTTCTAAAATGTAATAAGGCTTTGCAATACAAGTTTCGCTGCTGCTTGCCCAGATCCACCAGCGAAACTTGTATTGCAAAGCCTTATTACATTTTACAAATGATTTTTATTTGCCCTTTTATTGCTGTAAAGCGGCTTTGGGAATAAATACTCTCTTTTTGGTACCCCCGTGTCCTGTATATTACTTTGGCAAAGGAGTCCACATCTGCACAGGAATCCCAGCACCCAGAGGAAAGAGGCAGGTTTTTGGTTTGATTATTTTATTGAATAGAATTTATTTCCATTATTTTGGATAATTATTTGTGGGATAATAAATTATTATTTTGTGTTTCAAACCTTCTCTGACTGCGTGTGTTTACTCTTGCTTGCACGGATTTCAGTGAGTTATTCCTACAGAATACAGGCTTACTATATAAAACAACATGTTTCCTTTCCAAAAAAATCGAAACGCTTTTTGACACAAAATTTTGATAAAACTAGACGCCAGGGAGGTTAAGGTCTCTTGAGCGAATGTTTGCCATGTGAATAAAATGCAGTTGTTTTTGCTTCAGGAGATGCAGGAGGTGGAGGAGCCCATGCAACCCGCCAAAGCTGAAGAAAACCCAGCAGAGGAGGAGGAAGAGGAGGAGGAGGATGATGATGAGGAGGAGGAGGATGATGATGATGATGATGAAGAAGAATGGACCGATGCCAGTGGAGACGATGTGGAGGACTGTGAATCTGTGGCGGAGCAGCACGCTAAATCCCTCCCCGTCACTCCTCAGCTGGCACCCAAAGAGCGGAGACCGTCTCCTCACCACGAGACCCCCAAGTTGATCATACCTCCCCCCAGTGAGTCCATCCAGGACTCAAAGCCCACCACCCCTTTCTCCCCTGAAGCCCACCAGTCTGTGATCGACTGGGGTGAAGAGATGGAGCAGCTGTCCAACCGAGAGAGCAGCAATGAGGACGGCATTCTCCAAGCTACTCGGGAGAACGATCTGTCAGGTCAGTGGGGGTGCCGTGACCTACGTATATAGCGCTGCTAGCTTATACAGAGGTAACCGTCACATGAGCCGGACTGATTGACCGACTCTTAAGGTGGCGCCTCAGGAGCAGACACAGACTCTTGGAAAGGACTCGATTGATGATAAGACCGCGATAACGCTGAAAGAAGCCTCCTCACACAGCAACACAAGTATCCGTATGAGCAGGGGGAGCACAGGTTGCCCATGACGTCTCGCCGTAGGAGGCTGGGTGGTTATCCATATAGAGACGGGGACAGGAGACCTCCTCCTACCATCACGGAGCTCCTGGTTACAGAGTGAAGCGTTTCCTTAAACTGCTTTACCGGGGATCAACAAACTCGGGCGCCAAAAAGAAGCCATCGCTTCCGATAAGACAAAATTCCCGCGCCTGGCTCCTAAAATCGTGCGGTCGGCTCTCGGGGTTTTCTTACTGACTCCTGAGTTTGAGACTCCTTTTGTCGAGCCCTGTTTCTGGACGAGGAGCTGATTCCCCCCCCCCCCCCGTCCGACTCTGTATCAACAAGTCGGGTGAACTCCTGAATTCTTTAGGTTTGTGTAGAATCATCCAAAGGTCGAATCCCAGGATCACCAGGTTCCTGGACGGCGTCCGACCCTATGTTACTCGATAAAATATAGATGGGGCAGAGAGACGTTCCCGTTGTAAAGTTTTAATTTGGGGATTTGCTCTCAGATTTCCATATATTCTGTTTCCTTTTCCACCACCTCCTTCCCGCATGTCTTCCTTACCTGACCATCCAGCCTCCATGTGCCTCTCCCCCCTCCCCCTCTCTGTCCCTCCGTCGCTCAATATATATATTATTATTTTTTTAATATATATCATGTCTAATTCCTTCTTCCCAAAGACTGAAGACCTAATGCGCCCACCCCAAAAAAAAGAACACACCGGCGGGCGTTAACCGGAGCAGACGGCAACTCAGAGTACTGTATTTACCCCCCCCCCCCCCCGATGCGTCACGTCCCCCCAAAGAGATATAGGACCCCTACGGCAACCCATCGGGTGGGATCATGAATTCCGATGCGGGATACAAACGTTGATCTGTGATCCACCAGACGCAAAATCCCGTGATTAACGTAACGCCCGGCGCTGTGATAACATGACAGTATTCGACGTCTGCTGCGAGAGATCCTTGTATATATTATTATCCTTTTTTTTTAATTTAAAGTGTATTTGTGTTTTTAAATTTATATAAATGTATATATTTTTTTATTCTGAAATCTGGGCCTCTTGGAGATCACATGGAATTTTTATTTTATATCTTTTTTTTTATTCTTTTTTTTTTATTCTGAAATCTGGGCCTCTTGGAGATCACATGGAATTTTTATTTGATGTAAATTTTTTATAATTTTTTCTGTGGTTTTTGTTTGGACAAGAGCTGACATCAGGCCGCGGGGCCGACTTCTGTGCTATTTGTAAAATCAAGATTTTTGATATAAACGTCCTGTAAAACTAGCAAACACACCTGGCTTTGTCAGGTTTAAGCGGCCGGTTTCGGCTGCCTTGTGCGTCTCTAAACAGCTCCGCGGTATCTGCATTTTATGAATTTTTTTTGCAGGCTCGGATGTATTTTTACATTTTTATTCTTTTTTTTTTTTAAATTTGTTGGGTATTTATGGAGGAAATGCATAGGTGGCGGGATCTTTGTATTTAATCATGGGACGCCCCTCTGGATACCCTTTTTTTATCATGTACAGACCGCGTATTGCGTTGATCATGAAGATGTGAAACCCTCCCCCGAGTCGTGGAACAATTAAAAATATATATTCTCGTTGTATGAAATAACATTCCAAAAAAATGTCATTATTACTTGATTTTATTAAAATTATTTTCACAGAAGTCTATTCCTCTGCTTGTAATTCATGTATCTGTGTACTTGTCTTTTGTACAGTTTCTCCTCGTTTCATGGGTTTTGGAGGACGTTTCAAAGTCTTCCCAGTGACGTCTTGCTTGTCCTACATTTGTCACTTAATTAATAAGCCCCCCCCCAAGTGACCGGAAAATGTAATCGTGCTTACCATAGTTTTTCATTCCTGGCTTTTACTCGAAAGCGTAAATCCCGATGGGTTCGCTCCACCAGGCACGATGTTGAAGAGTGGGAAGGCCGGCCGGTCTCCTGGAGCACTAGACTCGTTCTTCAGGTTCCGAGATGGAAACCCATGTGCCGCCGTGACTAATAGCCGGGAAAAGAAACAATTATGGTAATTATGAATAAAGTTTTCCTATTCATGGATAATTATGGCGGCATGAACTGATGGGTAATGTCCAAGCTGAAGGTTGGTTGAGGATAAAGCCCAAATACTGCTGAAACCTAAGACCCTGTGACCAAATCCGCCAATGACCGTATGTCCAGCTTGCAGTGGTGGAGGTTGATCGTAAAAGAAGCCCAGGTGCCACCTCTTTGTATACAGTCAGTAGATGTTGATGCCACCTTGCTTTTGTGGATGAAGCCTTCAATCATTGAGGAACTGGATGTCGTTTGACCTTGTGTTCTCTGGAAACAGTACTGGTTGCCCGACGTCTTAAGAAGATAGAGACCTTGAGGGTTTAAAAACACGCGT
Organism: Leptobrachium leishanense; assembly: GCA_009667805.1. Taxonomy (NCBI): domain Eukaryota; kingdom Metazoa; phylum Chordata; class Amphibia; order Anura; family Megophryidae; genus Leptobrachium; species Leptobrachium leishanense. The sequence goes on along the minus strand of RXON01000812.1, from coordinate 87,651 downwards.
GTAGTTTTACCAGAAAGAATTGGTACTTTCCAGATATGTAGAAAGAGCCCTGATTACATTGAGGGCGTGCCACCAAAATCCACGGTCTGTAGAAGGTTCTGGAGTGAAACGCAACAATACAACTTCTTGGTTAAATTGGAATCTAGAAATTAACTTCAGTAGAAATTCCGTCAGGGAACGAATAACCGCGCTTCCCGTTGAAAGCGCTTGGACGCTCTTCTTACGGCCGTAAGTGCGAGCAGAATAGTACTCTGTAGGATAGAGATAACAAAGAGATGTTTGGTTTCCAATGGTTTCCTGAGTTAAGACTTTCAGAACTATAGAGTCCCATTGACGAACAAAAGATTTGGTTGGACGTGTTCTCAGGTTTGTTTTCTTAAAGTGGCATACAAGGGGATCCCGAGGCTTGTTAGGGCAGTTGGAGATGAACGTTGTATTTTCAATAATCTAAGGTTTAAGCCATTATCATGGCCCGACTGGGGAAACCACACTTTTGTCTGACACCGGTGGAGCGTTACTGGTGTTCTTTAGTCCACTGAAAGACCTTCCAAATTATATAATACCCAGAAAATGTTGACTGTTTTCTGGATTTCAGTAGAGTGTCCACCACAGTGAAGGGAGCCCCATTTTCACCAAAGGAGCTCCACATCATAAGTCAACCGGCCCGATTTCCCAGGGAGGTTGTAGAGTCAACGGAAGTACCGGTTTTATGGACCAGTAGGAATGATAACCACCACATTTGTCTTTTTCTGCATTATCTGTAGGACCGCATGTTTTGGAGGTAGTGGTGTGAATATATGTCAGGGTGACATTTTTATACAGAGTATCGGCATCTTGACGTAGATCTTTGAGGTCAAAGAACCTTGATTTAAAGGCCTGTTGAGTTGATACCGTCAGAGCTACTTGGGGCCTGCCACCATTTCTTCATTAGACTCTGGTAAATCCTTAGAGCGTTTCCCCCGATGTCGATTGTATGGCTTCTATCTTGGATGATTCGCTCTCATGCTGTCGATAATTTGCAGAAATGCCATGCCAATGAGTTTGAGACCATTGAATTACAGGGATCACTTCCTTCATGACAGTATGCACTGATGGTCTATACATACCACCACCACATACAAGGTTGGTTCTGATCCTCCTGGAGTGTGTGGAACTGGACCAGGGCCTCGTAAACTGTTCACATTCCCAGAATAGAAGTGGGTGGTAACGGAGTCCAACAAGGACTAGAATATGCTTCCCTAACGTATTTGCCCAAACCTTTTGTTTCCATCTTCCAGTGGGGTTCTGATGGAAGAAACAGTCTACCAAAATGTTCCTGCCTGTAAAAAGCCATTTTAGATGTTTCTGGATATTATTTAGAATTCCTATACTTTTGGACCAATCTGGATCCAACCCGTCTGTGCATAATCTTTTTTTCCTGGAATGTTATGGTTATGAGATGCCAAACAGATCTTGGAGTTTTTTCTCCATCTCCTTGAAGGTAAGCAACCAGTAGACCGCTTTTCCTGGCTGAAATTTAAATATGGCGTCGGTTTTCCATTGGTAGGAGGTAAGTTGTTATATAATTTCTGCCCATACTGCAAGCTATGTTTTTGCCCAAAGATTAGCAGTTGTTCGCACCATCATTTTATAAACCTGTGCGTCACTTTGTGGGTGCGAACTGCCACCGTTAGACATGCCGCTGCCGAGATTGGCGGATCCCACATGCTCTGATAAGGGCAGAAGTTATGGAGAGCCTGGAAGGAGCTAGACGTATCCAGTGTCTGATCCTGGCAACAACATGTATGGGAAATCGAGCCTCCTATCCAACGGAACGTGAATTAAAACGCTCCCCTAGCTGTATCCAGTGCTGTGAAGTCGGAGTCAGAAAATTTTGGGTACCTGGAGTCGGAGTCGGCAAACAATGCACCGACTCCGACTAAATTTAGATTGGAATTAAAAAAGCAAGTTTAAATGTCCCAATTCACAAAAAGTTATAATTAATGACTTCTCTACTGTAAGAATAAAGACCAATGCATGCAGTGCCTCACGTAACCGCAAAACGAACACGTTAAGTGACCGTGAAGAAGCATGCTTTTCATGTGCTTCACTATATGGCACGCAACGCACAATTAGGAGCAGCAATACTTCTACTTTCCATAGTGTTACAGGGAACGCAGCGCCCATGGGTAACCTAGCCTCTCACTGATAAGGGATTAAGTAAATATATATGAAAACATTGCATCTACTTCTGTGCCAAAAACCGTTCAGAAATCTACTGGAGAACAATCACAAATAAGACAATTCTTTATATCTGACAAAGTTACCGTAAGGATGACACCAGAAACATTCAAACCGCACATTATTGAAATGGTAGTAAAGAATGGTTTACCACTATCCTTCTTTTCACAGACAGCCTTTTTAGGCCTAAATGGAGAAATGGCAAAAAAACTTGGTGTTTCTCTGGAAAGAGAAAGTATAAGGAAACTTCTAATTGAGGCCAAATGTAAAAAGGAAGAACTACAGAAAGTTCTGAAAGGACGTTTTGTCTTCCTTAAAATGGATGCGTGCACACGTCACAGAGTCAATTATTTCGCTATTAATGTTAGATTTGTGGATGAAAGTAGGGATGTGCGTTTCGAATTTCGGAATTTTCACGAAATTTCCCGATTCATGTTTTCGGATGCGGCCGATTTTCCGAAAATTTTTAGATCCGAAAATGGCAGATCCGAAAAGTTTTCCGAGCCGAAACGAAATATTTTCGGAATTTTCGAATGTACTTGAAATGTGTCAAATCAAAATTTATTGCTTTGAAACGAGGAGAACAGACGTTCCGAAAATTTCCGAAAATATGAAAAATCTATACAAAAAACTGTGACACGAAAATACGAAAAATGGTCGATATTCCGAAAAAAAATGTACACAAAAAACGAGTTGAGCCGAACCGAATCGAAACAGAAATCGGTCGAAACGAGCCGAATCGAAAAGTTTTTAAAGATCCGAAAAATCGAATCGAACCGAAAAAAAATCGGTGCACAAGCCTAGATGAAAATAACAAAACAATAACAAAACAATAACACGGACCCTCGGATTAAAGGACACTCGGGCACATCACACCAGTCATTACCTTCAGAAGTTAGTGGAGGGTGTTCTATAAGATTTTGAAATTAAAAAGGAAGAGATTTTATGTGTCGTGACAGATAACGCTGCTAACATGTTGAGCACAATTGAGAAGATGAACGCAGATGAAGAAGGTAAGTGTAACAAACAGATATTCGAGTTAGAGGAAGACAGCTCTGCAAGTATTGGAGAAAGTTTAGAAACTGAAGAGAATGCTGACATTTTTTTAGACAACTTTGTTGAAGAAGCATTGAAGCTCGCTACTATTCATCATATGCGATGTGCTGTTCATACACTGCAACTTGCCATAAGAGATGGATTAAAAGATCGCCATGCAGCTACACTAATTGGCAAATTACGGCCAGTAACTGTTGCAGCCAGGGCCCCGAAAACAGATGCAATTTTGAAAAGACGTGCAGGAAAAGGAGTCATTTTGGATCAAACCACTCGCTGGGGAAGCACTTATTTAATGGTGAAGCGTTTGCTTGAACTTAAAGACTTCATAGAAGAAATGGACAATGAAAATCTTGCATTAACTTTCAGCCAGTGGACACAAACAAAAGAGCTGGAGAACCTTCTTTTTCACCCCTTCACTGTCACCAAGAGGTTGCAATGTGACGATCTAACCCCGGGTAAATTCCTCTTGGAATGGAAGAGCCTGTTATATCGCCTGAACACAAATGGAGGGTTAATAGCTGAGGGCATCTTCAATGATGAAAAGAGAGTCTATTGCTGGAAAATGAAATCTTGTTAGCGGATATTTATGTCGACCCAATGAGCCGACTTTTGTTGAACAGTGAACAGACGGCTACTGGGAAAAAGGCCCTCTATGATGTCACAGTTCGCATGAAGGGTTTACGACCTGAAATACCTCCACAGGATGAAGTTCTTTTAAGCAATAGTGGTAACTCAGGATCATCTTCAAACGAAGAATTAGACTTTGATTCCTTCTTAAACACAATGGAAGTTGCTAAAAGAAAGCGACGTCGCACAAGCGTTACAGAACCAGTAAATGTCCAAATCAAAACATTCCAACAGGAGTTTGATAAAGCACTAAAAGAAGTTGAAAAGTATGATCGCTCATCAAAACTTACTGTTGAAGAAGCCATCCTTGTGTATCCAGAGATGGTTAGTGATGTGGCCAGAATAGTTACCGCAATGCCACCCACCCAAGTCAGTGTCGAAAGATTATTTTCAGCCCTAAAAATAATAAAGTCCGACTTAAGAGCCTCTATGAAAGCGGATCTGGCAGAGGCAATTCTCTTCCTTAGAAAACTCTACATTGAATTGATTTGCATTTGCTAAGCCTAGAACTACATTTCAAGATTAATATAAACCATTTCTAGCTTTTACAGATTTTGTTTTTGGTTCATATAGATAAGCTTTGTTTTTGTTCTAAAACAACCAAATAATGTGCTTTGTATTTTTGGACGGGTAAAGTTCCTGTTCCTGATGTTTATGCGGCTGCTGCTACTATCCAGCCACTTGATTAATAAAAAGAAAATTAATAAAACCTTGTTGTTTTCATTGTGTTTGTCTTTTGCTTAAACTGTTCAATACAGTAGACTGTTGGCTTCCCAGCCAGTAGTCCTGTGATAATGACATGTATGTTGCCTTTCTTTCCTTAAAGGAATGTATAAAATACATTCGCATATTAATACTGGGGAGTCGGAAGTACAAAAAACTGAGGAGTCGGAGTCGGAACGTTTATCTACCGACTCCACAGCCCTGGCTGTACCCACAGATGTCACCTGTAGCTGGAGGACAGGAAAAAAAGATTTGTGCTCCAGAAGATAGGCCGTCCTTTCACCTTTGTCCAATTTCCTGTCCCGGGGACCATGATTAGCCTGGAATGACTATTGTTGTTTTTTTTCCCCATTTATATGCATAATTCCAAGATTTTCCTAATGTAATGAAGGAAAATCAGGATTTTATTATAAACTCGGAGGCAAATATTTGCTGAAACGTTCTTCGTTGCCGCCTGAAGCAACGTAAAAAAAAACAGACTAGCAGAAAAACAACACACATAGCCATAGGACCCTCCAGACAGACCCCCCCCCCCCCGATTCTCCCCTTTATTCCAAGCAAGAAGAGTCCTTCGCTGCTCTCCACGTCGACAGACGAGCATCCTTGGTGCACCATCTAAATAGCGGTTTACGTTTGTCTTACATACTGTAGTAAAAACAAAATCAATAATTTTGCAAGAAAAATAAAATTCAGCCAATTTTCATACACCCGTTCCGTAGCGCCTGCGCAGAGTGATGGGTCGGAGCTGCTCGCGCATGCACAGATATGATCCATCACTGCCTCTCTGGGAACGCTCGCTACAGCAATTGGTCTCTCAGCGTGTTGCGACGACCAGTCTGTGTGTGACATCACTAGTGACTGATCTGGTGACCGGCAGCCAACATTCAAAATCCTGACTGCTGGGTGGGGTGGACCAAATTCCTACAGATTGGGGGGCACTCCTTACATCCTGACCACTTGGATCCATAGTGTGGTCAGGGTGAGTAGATCGTCCCTATATAATTTGTCAGGGAAAGCGGTGAGGTATACACGTTGTCCTGACTGTGTTAATATTCGTGGCGTCCTCAGTGCCGCTCGTGATTGCTTGTGTGTGTGGTCGTATTTGTGTATATGTAGATATGTATATTGGGTATTGACAAACCAGGTTAACCCCAAGCTCTAAGTATTGTCCCTCTGCTTCCTAATTATCTGGATTATTCTACACAAGCCTGATATGTGTAACCGTCTGACCCGGCTCCTAGAATATCCATTCCTAAAAGGTTTGATGGGTTTTTGTGTTTCTGGTCTATTCACCTCATGGCTCAAAATTCCTACTCGCCCTTTCACCCCTTGGGCGAGTGGAGATTGTGGCACCAACAGGTCTCGCCTTCATATTCAGAGTAAATGGCAGGAGTCGTCCTTTGCTGTTGCTCGCGCTTAGGTTAGAGATACAGCGGCGCTTCCTGTATCAGACGGGCTCAAAATGCAAACCAGGAGGTAAGTGAATGCCCAAAAAAAGAAACCAGGAAGCGGTGAGAGTAACACTGTGGCGCCCTTTGTTGTGATTGCGGCATGCATTCGCTGCGGCATCGTGTGGATAAGCTCATCTGATGTCACAGCATTTATTGGCGTCCAGAGTGGCATTAATTTGTGGCCAAGATCTTGTATTGATGATGGGAGAGTCGCGGCGCTGCGTAAAGTCTTCTCCAGCCCATTATCCCAAAGATTAACCTCAATGGGGTTAAGGTCTGGACTGTGCGGTGGCCAATCCATGTGTGAAAATTATGTCTCATGCTCCCTCAACCACTCTTGCACAATTTGAGCCCGATGAATCCTGGCATTGCCATCTTGGAATATGCCCGCTGTGCCATCAGGGGAGAAAAAACCCATTGATGGAAAAACCTGTTCATTCAGTATATTCAGGGAGTCACATGACCTCATTTTATACTGAAACATATTAATCACTGCAGGAATTATCCAATGGACGTGAGCTCCTATTGGCTGAGTTACATCCAGGTGGGGACCTTTTTTGGGGGCCAGGCACTGCATATGGGCCCCTTCTCGAGTTTTAAAAATGATGCAATCCACAATAAAACATAAGAGCTTAGTTAAGCTGCCTCTGTTTTTCACATGGGTAGTTGTTTCATTCACGTATTTTCATGAATGAAATTCCTGCAAAAGTTTAAGCACATGACTTTGACGTCTCTACCTTACCCGTATAACGCTGATTATTTTCTGGTTCATCGCGTAGAGGCAGGAACTGGGTCAGGCCGGGTCCTACTCGCTTTTTAATCTTGATTTGTGGGATTCCTGTCGCCGGATCGAGACGCTTTTTAAATCCATCTTTTTGCTTCTATTCACCAGATTCCGGATCTGCGACACCAGCACACAAGGTTCTCCAGAAAGTCCCAGAGGACCTAAGCCAGGTCCTGGAGTCTGAGTCTCGGGAACCCAAAGCATCCGACGGGGAAGCGGACCTGGTGGAAGTGGAGACGCCGGCCGGCCTTGCGGAGGAAGCGTCCATGGTGGAGCTTTCAGGGATTCCTTCTGCAGGAGGATCGGCAGGATCCACAGGCAACGGTAAAGTGACAATACTCTGGATCTGACGGCCATAGGAAGCCAACAGGGAGATCATGACAAAAGCCTGAAGTACTTCTGTAGCTGAAGACCCATACGTACGTTGTGTTGCGAATCCCAACCATTGGTGCGTTGCTGGTGGTTTGTAATGCACACGGAGACCACTAGGTCGTAGTAGAAACTTGTTGTTGTAGCAAGGTTCAGCAGTCCCAAAAGCCACCATGGTGCGGCACAGTGTCACCTTACAGGCCATATATTAATAGTTTTTTTCACACACGCCTGCAAACCTACTCCTCATAGCCTCCATGCTTGGTGCGGTGGGATGCGGTACAAAGTGATGGAGGCCAGATGATGCATCCACCAGGCTCGTCTTTGTTTAGGGAGCTGGGGTAACTACCTAACATGCAAATTGTACCTCGTCTGTTTGCCAGGGCCGTACGCGTCATTGACAGATCTTCCAGAAGGTGGGCTTAGTCTGTTGTCCTGGTGGGGTCCACCCAAGTTAAGCTCATGTATGCGCGGTGGGGTGTAAAGTGACGAGGTGGAGGAGTGTTGGTTGCTTTTGATTAGAGGTGTTGTAGCTCCTCTCGGATGTCTGCGGAGAGTTATTCAATCTCGTTTCTCTTCCTTGAAGGTGGAGAAGTCCGCGATCAACCATCGGACGTCGAGGAACCTGAACCAGCTCTGGGAAGTCCAGAGTCTTCAACAGAAACACTCGTGGAAGGTCCTGCTCCGGCCATGGCAGCCCCCATTGCTACTGTGGAGGTACTCAAGCGTGCTACCACCTGTGTGTACATTGCTGACTATCAGACGGTGTGTTTCCGAAAGGATTACCTCTGAGAAGCGGCTCCTGGTGGTCCCTTCACTGTGCTTCTTGCATCTCCCCCTCACATGGCTTTCTGTCCTCTCCCGCTGCGCTAACATCTCACGCTACGCTGGTCACTGACCGAATCTCCAGGAGACCGCTGGTGGCCTCTCTTCAGGTTGCCTCTGCATGTGCTAAGACTGCGAGAACCTAATCTAATCGGCTGGTGATCGTGGGTTGGGGTGGGGCCCAAGATCTGCTTCAGAGGACTCCTCTACAGACTGCATGAGCTTGCCACCGTGACCACCTTCCTTCCTGCATGCACTATGACCTCCTTAAGGACTGCATGAGCATCGCTCCCATGTCATCTTCTTGCATATCTCCTGACCGAGAACCGATCCGAACGCCGGTCATGGGGACGCCGACTGCGGTGGGACTTCTCTAAAGACTGCATGAACATCCCACCATGGCCGCCTTCCTGCATGCTCTATATCTCAGCGTGGCTTCTTCTTTGTTCCCAGGGTTTGGGGGGGGGGGGTGGTGGGACATGATGTAATGACCACGCGGCTCGCTTGAGTTTGGTGAAAGGAACCACCCTCTAGCTTCCAGTCCTTGCTGTGTCGCTTGTCCTGTGTATTTAGTTCCAGGTTTTTGTGCCTTTTAGTAACAGAAGAATCCAAGTCGTAGCAGGTTTGTGGTTTTTTTCCGCACGGTAAATATTGAGCCGGCCTGAAAACCTCTGAATCGGGTCATTCCAGGTCAAAACGTCACAGCTCCCGACCATCTCATGACATCTGGTAGGCTGTTGGAGGACATGTAGTGATGGCATATGTGGACGTACATCAGCGATACACCATGTCCGAACCTGAGGGTCTACAAATTACATTTTTTTTTTTTTATATATATATATAATATATATATATAATTTTTATCACGCTGGCTGCCCCATAGTATGAACATGGTGCGTCGCTGAGTGCTAGGACTCTACGTATGCCGTGTCCTGCACCGCCCCAACAGATTTCAGGATGATCTGCGCTGGTCGTGGCGGGAGTGGAGATGATTTGGCTTGGAATGACCCCAGCGCAGGGCTTATTTAGTCACTCTTGGCAGTGAAGGGGTTAAAAGACATCAGGAAGGATCTTCAAGGTAAAAGAAGTGAAGAAGCAGAGGAGCGGGAAGCAGAGGAGCGGGAAGCAGAGCTTCAAGTGACGCTCGCTAGTAAATATGCGATTTGTGGGATATGCAGCAGGCGTGAGATGCGCCGTGCGCTGGGATCCAGGGACGCCGGCCACCACGACTACGTACATAAGGTTTATTAAGTGGTCATGGTGGCTAGAGCCCGTCCGTCTCTCTCACCTCTGACCCCCCCCCCCCCCCAGAGCGCCCAGAGAGTCCTCCCTCTGCCAATCAGCAGCTGGGCTTATGGCTTCATTTGTGTTTTGTCCAAAATCTGGTCTACATTGTTGCTGAAAGCCAAATTAACGAACAGAGACCCCTGAGGGGTGCGACACATTTATTTTATACAGAGTTATTGGTAAAAATCTATTATTTGGATTTTTAAAGTTGACGTAAATACTGTTGTTTTCTGTGAAAAAAGAAATATTTCTGGAATTTTGTTTGTTGGAAAAATCACATTATAGACGGAAAAAGTCTGACGTTCCCGATGTTGTTATTTCTGTCTTTACGTAAAACCCTAGTTATCCTGAGAGTGTGGACGGGAGGGGGGGGGGGTTCAGTAACCTTTCCCTCCAGATGTTTTGGGACTACATGTCCCATGATGCTCAGCCAATCTAATGGGCATAACTGAGCATCATAAGAGACGTAGCTCCAAAAGATCTGGAGGGCGGAGGGCGCCGACGCGCGGTGCGAAGCAGGGATCTGAAACTATGGCCCCGCAGATGTTGACTGCCTACAATTCCCAGAATTCTCTCGAGTGCAATAAATGGTCAGAGAATCATGGGAGTTGTAGTTCAGAAACATCTAGGGGGCCGGCGTTTGAGATCCACGCTGTAGATGTTTGATATCTGACTGTACAGATGAGTCTAGGGTCACCAGGGCGGCCAAGTTTTCCTGGACACATACTATTATTTCATGCAGAGGGGGAGCACAGGGAAAAGTGCTGCCCTGCAACATGTATAATTCATATGCTGCAGGAAGGAAATCAAGGCAGGTCACCTGGGATTCCTTTGTGATTTCTTGCTTGCAGCGTATGGATTATACATGCTGTGGGGTGGCATTTTTCATGCACTGCTCATCAGCATGAATACATTTATAGGGGTTATTCAAAGAGCACCGAGATTTCGAGGCTCTTTCTTTTGCCGCACTTCGGCAAGTTCGCCCAAGTGCGTCGATCAAACCGCCAAATGCAGACGACGATTCTCCGAATGCCACCGAAAACATCCGATCAGCTGCCGAACAGGGGTATAGAATGAAAAAAAAAAATCATTAATTTTTAAAGGGCTTTTTAAAAATAATGCATGAAAAAAATGCCTGGAAATAATATATAAAGTCCCATGAATAACAATAAAAAGGTCTGCTCCAGAAATAAAAAAAAACGCCATAAAAAAAGTGTTAACAAAATCCCCAAAAAATACTAAGAAATAAACAGACTTTTTGCTGCAAATGAAAAGAATAAACGGTTGAATAAAAAATTTATAAGACCAGGATTTATTGATTTTTTTACATTGAAGCCTATGGGATTCGCCTGTTTAAACCTGTCGAATGAAACCACCGAACAGCAGGGCACTTCGGCAACTTTTTGGTGTCTGTGACTAGATTAACCATTGCTTTTCTATGGGGGGTTTCACTGCCGCCGAACAGGCACCGTATTTCACTGGCAATTCACCAAAATTCGGGGAACTGCCTGCTTTCTGATTAGCCGAATGGCCACGAGATTGCACCGTACGGGGTAATTCACTGTTTGACGCAATTCTGTGGTAAATTCTGTGGTAAATTTGGTTCTCTCTGAATAACCCCTTATGTGTGTCCAGGAAAACATGGCCGACCTGGCAGCCCTGACTGAATCTGAGGGTGAGAACAGTCTGTCGTCGTAAAAAAAAAAAATCAGGATATTGGCATGTTGTGTTAATAGACATTACCCATAATGCTTTTACAGCCACTTTGCCCCGCCCCCCCTAAACATATCAACAGAGATTGATGCAGGAATCCAGGGAAAAATATGTTCATTATGTCACGTTTTTAAAACCAAAGGGTTGAATGCGACGAGATAAATCCTATATTAATGAAGCGTGGCGGCAGCTTCCCGCCGAACCAGTTAAAGCCGTTCTTCCTGGTAATTTACTGATCAGTCTCAGGAATTCACTGGGAATATTCCCAAATATTTCTAACCTTTTAGAATTAATTAAACATGATTTTCCAAAATAAAAATCAAAAAACACACTGGTTTGTAACATTTGGATTTTTGGAAAATCGCTTGGTAGTGAAGGGGTAAAAGAAGTGTTTTTTTTTTTTTTTTTTTGGGGGGGGTTTTCTCTCCGCCCCCCAGACTTTTTTGTCTGATGCCTCTGTGCAGCTGAGGTTCAGGTATGAAGTTCCTCAGGGGCGGGTCCCTGGCAGAATCACACAGGCCAGAAAAAAGATGTGTGTCCATCGGGTTCAGCCGTTCACACGTCACCTACTGCTGTTGATCCAAAAGAAGCAAAAAAAACCCCTAGTCTGAAGCGCTCGCCGATATGCAACGTACTGGGAAAAAAGTCCTTCCTGGCTCAGATTGTGTCACATTTCTCCTTTGATCAAACAGCTTTTACCCACACTAGCTTGCCGTACCGGCACACGGCCGCGCACAGCAGAGCGATGGGCTGTATGGTGAAGCTCCAGCTCTGCTGCTCCTTTAATTAAACGGCTGCAGAGCTCTGCAAATTATTGTTTAATCGTTTCACGTCTCCCGAGTGAGTCTTAGTCGGCGTTTGCCGGGTCTCCGGAGGCTGGAGCCGCAGCCGGGCTCTTCGTTATTTTAATGAAACTTATCGAGGTTGCGTTTATTTAAAAATTATACGAAGGAAACTGGAAATGGTCCTTTTTAGCGGCTTCGTTTCCACACTCGCTGATGAGGAATCGGAAGGTAAGGGAGCGCCAGCCTACGCGAAACCAGGATCGAGAGGTTGGCACACTTAATAGACTACAGGTAACTCACGATGTGCCTTCAGAGCCCCCCCCCATCCATGATATTGGAGCCGTAGCAGTTGGTCAGAGGCTCCATTGTTTCCCCCAACTTGTGTCTTCTGAGAGGATACCCCCAAACTCTTGGAGCTACGGTTAGAGCCTCGCAAAAGGGTATTGTGTGAAGGTACTGAGGACTGGATTCCAATATGGCGTCCTCCATGCAAAATGCCGGTATTTATCACCGAGAGTCCCCGAAGTCACTTTGACCAGAGTCGTAATAATCTGCATTTTAAACGAATAAATTTAACCAAATGGTACGTTTTGGGCAGTTTCATCGTTTTCACGGCAACGATCAAGCAACACATAGGGGTCTATTCACAAAACACCAAAATGGAACGCCATTTCGGCGCTTTGTGTTTCGGCTATTCCCATTCGCCAAGAATACTGTGAATTCACTATTTAGGGAATGATCACCGTACTTTGCCAGGAATTGGAGTCACCAAAGCAGTCACCGTATGTGGGCGAAAAGTACAGCTAAGCGCCAAATTGGTGAATTCCACTGAACTACAAAGAAGGAATAACAAAATGAACTCTCCTTATAGGAGCTTAAACTGATTAAAAATGTGCCAAAATAATAAAAAAAAGGTCTTTTTAACTTTTTTAGAAAAACTATTTTTGCTATTTTTTTTTTTTTTTAAACAATAAAAATAATAAATGGTCTTTAACTAAAAAGATATTACACTTATTACATTGAAACCTATTAAATTCGCCTGTTTAAACCTGTCGAATTGAAACCCTGAAAATCAGGGCATTTTGTGGAAATTTCAGTGCAATTCAGCATCTAAATATTCAAATTATTAGTTTCCTGTGGGACAGTCTCGGTGCCACCGAATTGCACCGTATTTCTGTTAATTCTCATGTATTTGGTTATATGACAGCTTAGTTAATAGACGAGTTGCTGTGAAATTGCAGACACGGTGATATTCACCGTTTGGTGCAATTCGGTGGCAAATTCGGAGCTTAGTGAAAATATAATTTTAAATATTCAATATTTATATTATTAAATTAAGATTTCATATTCAACGTGAAAATGGGTTTAGTGAACCTCAGATTTCCTATCAGCTCCTCGATGTGACGCTGAACGAGTGCGCGTGGCTAGAACATCACTGACAGAGGAACAGACGCAGACTGAGGGGTTTATTCGCTAAAATGGGAATTTTGGAGAAACCAGCTCAGAACTTTGGGCCAAACCAATGGCTCAATATATTCTGTTGCTTGATTTTTCAGAAAAAAAACAAATCTGTGCCAAAGTGTTTTCTCAAAATATTGGCTCATGCAATTGAAAAAATTTAGCCAAAAAATGCTGTTAGTTCAAAAAAAGTGGACCAGTAAAAACATCGGAAAAAGCTTATTTTCGGCCAAGATCTTCAAGTTTTTGCATTTAAGGCCTGGGTCGAAAAAAGTGCCGACTTCAGGGCTATCTGACCAAAAATAATCGAAGTCCTGATCTGGGACAAAAATGAATATCCCGAACTTCCTGGTTTTTAGTCTAAAATGTACAATTCGCTTGTCAAGTGTCCAAACTCCAATTTATTGTGTATTCTGTGTCAAATCAAAGGAAATTATTCCTGATTCTGTTTAATGGGAGGATCACACAGGATGGGCTTTGCTGGGCAAGGTGCACAACAACCGTCCACCGGACATCCTTATTATTAGTCCTGGAAATCAGAATGAAGAGCTACTCTGTGGGACGAAGGCTCTTAAACACAAGGATTGTGGACGTTTTGTCAGAGTCTACAGGTTTATAAATGGCTTTTAAAAAGCCACTCGGGTTTATAAGCTTTGATATATTCACTAGTCCCAGGTCGGATATAATTTGTTTGACCGTAACGACAGATTTTCATTGGGTGGTCTTCCTCTTTTTCTTACGGGACGGACATTTTATGACTCTTGTTTTTTTTCCCATCCTTTACAGCAAAAAACAGAGGTTCCTCCTTCGTCCTGATAACCTCATCCACCAGCTTGCCCTGATACCTGCTTGAACACCACCAACGTCAGCTTTTCTGGTCTTACCCAAGTTTTGGACACCAAAGTCAACTACTCATGTCTCACAAGACACGGGGACCCCAGCGTGAACTTTTCATGTTCCACTCAACACATGTACGCCCCTGTGATTCTCATGTCTCCCCTGCCTTGTGGACAACGACAACTTCTTATATCTCACTCAACACGTTGACAACAATGTCAACGTCTTATCAAGATCGGCTTGAGCTACCGAACTCAACTTGGGACTCACAGGCTGAAGGAGCTTTGCTCCTGTTTGGCATCACATCGTCACGCGTAGTCAACCAAATATACGATTGTCAGAGTGTTTTAGAGGTTTAGCTCTTCCTGGTGGTTGACGATATTGAGGCAGAGAAGTCATTATTGGTTCAGAAAATGGGTAAAGTCATCCACCACCAAGTTTCCGCATGACCATTTGAGACCGGGACTCGAATCTAAAAGTCCAAGACCTGGAAGAGACCAGGACATGAGACGCTTCATTTCATGAATCCTTCCGAATCTTTTTCGGTGTTTGCAGTGTTGACCGACATACGAACATATTCTACGAATCGATGATTACTGCCATTGCACTATATGTGGACACTTTCCACCACTCGAGGGAAACACTAAAGTCGGCAGAAATATTTTTTTGTAATTGGAATCCACATGGGGGGGGGTTTAACTTTGACCTGCCTACTGTTGTTGGACGTTAATTTCCCATTATTCTCTGCTACATAGTCTTCTTCGAATGCCACTCCAACAACTGGAAGGCCGAGATAGCCTGCACTGACCACAGAGGAAAACCAACATGGAGGTAGTCATCGATAAACCCCCCCCCCTCCCCCCCAAACTCTTCCCACCAAGATCACAATGGCGAAGCCATAGAGATTAAGATTTCCTATGGAAACAGATTTTTTTTGGGCAGGAAAAATTATATTTTGGCCAAATGGCTCAGAAAAAAACCATTTTAGCACAGCCTCCTATGTATGGTGAGGGGAGGGTACTAAATAAATAATCAGGCATTAGATGTTGCCATGATGTCAACGATTCTACAGTAACATTATGAATTTATCACTAAACACTAAATGATGTCATATAGCTCAAGCAGTTGAACATTGCAGAAAGGAGACCATTATTCCCACTCAGAGGTGGAGAAAACGATGGACTGTGTTCACTTTATTGTCACTATTCAGGCCCGGCTTGTGATGTACCGGAGTGAAATATCGTACAATCATAGAAATGTCTAAATTCGGCCATGTTTTTAGGATCCCGCCTCCCTCCCTTATTTATTTCTCTGTGTAAGACACAATAAGAGTGTCTCCTCCTCCGTAACACCTTTCGATGCTGTCGTTGTACCTAATCAAGTACCTCGGGGGCGGAGTTAAATAAATGCTCCGACTCTGTATTTGTCTGGCGGCCAATCGCTTTTTAGCTACCTGAAAAACACAATGCTTTCACTGGATTTTCACAGATTCCTGTTCTAGTGCTTGGCCTTGGTCGGCAGGGGGCCTCATTGAGGATTAAAGTCTCCTCGGACAGTACGGGTCTGGTTTGGAAACAATAATTCAGTATTAAAGTCGAAACCTGACGCTTGATTTGCTGCTAAGTGGTTTTCGATGAACGTTGACGCTGATGTATAAACGCACAAACATATATAAAATCATACCTTGCCGCATTACTGTGACCTTGCACTCTACTGATTACATGATTTTTGCTTGATTAATGGTGTTGGGTTATTTTATTGTGGTGTGAGCTATTTATATCAATACAGTGTTTTGAATGGGTTTCCCAATCCTCGTCATATACTGAACATCGGGGACACACCTCAGTGCATCAATCTGAGCTTCACAAGGGTTGAGTAAAGGTCGGGTGCCCTTGGGGCGTCAGTCCATGCAGCAATGATTAGACATGAATCGTCTCGTGACAGATCGGTGGAAAGAACAAAAGAACAAGATAGACCTCCAGTGGATAAGAAGTGTCAATCGGTTTATTGAGGCAACAGCACCCCTTGGAAAAATCAGTGCCAGATGTTCTTTCCACCAATCTATGATACAATGTCAAAGCGCCACGAACACGGCTCGGTGGGAGACCCAATTTACTAACCGTCTCCACGAGGTTTCTATCGGATGGGGACGCCACCAGCCCCCTGGATCAGCTGAACAAAAGAACAAGATAGACCTCCAGTGGATAAGAAGTGCCAATCGGTTTATTGAGGCAACAGCACCCCTTGGAAAAATCAGTGACGTTTCGACCTTGCGGTCTTAATCATACATACATGCTAAAACACATTATCCCCTTAAATACCCTAACCAAGCAATGAATAAACATCTCATTAAGCAATCTCATTAACCAATTAAGCAATTAAATGAAAGAAGAAAGCAAAAAAGGTTACAGGGTTTATACAATAGAAAAAGGAAGAAATAGCATACATAAATGTGATTTTAAAAGAAATGAGGGGGGTATATATATCTCCAAAATAATAAAGAGTGAACAAATAAATAATAAATATCAAGAAAAGAAAGAAGAAAAAATCAAAAAAGGGGGGAGGGACAAAAAAACAAAACAAAAAACATCAGAAGAAATAGGCAGACTTCATGAGTATAAATAGACCACAAATGTATAATCAACCTAAAGAGACAATATGGTCCTAAATATGTACTTATATCGAATTCTATGTATATAAACCAAAGAATCTCTATATCATATGGTCATTTCTCAATGAGCATCCAATACATCACCAGGAATAAAATAGTATTAATATAAAGAAAAAGAAGCAAGTGGTAATAAACCCACCAATCTAATGAGGCTATGATAATGACTCAAAAACATATACCCAAATCAAATTCCCTGTTTAGGCCTTTAGGCCATAGTGTATCCAACCTATGTATCCACTTCTTTTCTTTGCATTTTAGTAATTTAGTCCTATCACCTCCACGTCTAAGTGGTAAAACACAATCCACCACCTGGAAGCGTAACTGAGCCACATTATGGGAGCAATTATGAAAGTGTTCCACTACTGGCAGTTCTAAACGTTTGGTCCTAATGGTGGACTTATGTTTACTAATTCTGTCCTTAACTCGCATTGTGGTCTCTCCAACATAAAGGAGACCACAAGGACATTTTAGAACATAAATCACGAATGATGAATCACATGTGAAAAAGTTTTTTATGGGGATTTTTACCGCAGTCTGTGGATGTACTAAGTGGTCGCCTTTGATTACCGCATTGCATGAAGCGCAGTGTAAACAGGGAAATGTTCCACATTTTTGTGGAGTAAGAGTATTACAGAGGTTACCTTCCATGGATCCCACGTCTGCTCTAATGAGGGAATCTCTAAGATTCCTATTTCTTTTGTGTGCAAATAATGGAGTCATCTGGAAAGAAGGGATATCACCGTAAGCTTTATGGAGGATCTGCCAATGTTTCCTAACAATCCGATTGATCGACCTTCTCGCTTGATTGAATTTAGAGACGAATGGAATACGAGATTCTGTGTGTCTATTAATTTTCTGTTGTGAAATGATGGTAGAGCGGTCTAAAGTTTTTGATCGTGTATATTCCCTATTCAAAAGATCCGTGGGGTAACCCCTCTCCTTGAATTTTTTTGACATTTGTAACAATCTACTATCACGAGTATCGGGATCTGTGACATTCCTCACTACCCTCGTATATTGACTGCGGGGCAAGGAATATAGTGTGCTTAGTGGATGAAAACTGGAAAAATGAAGAAGACTATTCCTATCAGTAGATTTTACATATAGGTCACTGATAAGGCGACCTTCATTGACTTTTAATGTAAGGTCCAAGAAATTTATCTCAGAAAAATTCGATGTCATAGTAAATGTAATATGTGGATTAACCAAATTAATTTCCGTGAAAAAAGTCACTAAGTCTGCCTCATTACCCGTCCATATCCCAAACACATCATCAATGTATCTCCACCAGGTATGAACATGATTAATAAAAAGATGGTGTTTATAGACAAAACGATTTTCAAACATATCCATATATAGATTAGCGTAGGCCGGAGCCATATTAGAGCCCATGGTCGTACCCCTGAGCTGTTTATAAATGGTATCACCAAATTGGAAAATGTTATTGTGGAGAACCAACTCCACCAACTTCATAAGAAATGAAATCTGTTCCTCTGGAAAAGAATTATCCAGTAAGGCCTCATAGATAGCTTCCATACCCTCTCTATTGGGGATGGAGGTATACAAGCTATTTACATCCCATGTGAATAAAATCACTGGGCATCATTCGTGATTTATGTTCTAAAATGTCCTTGTGGTCTCCTTTATGTTGGAGAGACCACAATGCGAGTTAAGGACAGAATTAGTAAACATAAGTCCACCATTTGGACCAAACGTTTAGAACTGCCAGTAGTGGAACACTTTCATAATTGCTCCCATAATGTGGCTCAGTTATGCTTCCAGGTGGTGGATTGTGTTTTACCACTTAGACGTGGAGGTGATAGGACTAAATTACTAAAATGCAAAGAAAAGAAGTGGATACATAGGTTGGATACACTATGGCCTAAAGGCCTAAACAGGGAATTTGATTTGGGTATATGTTTTTGAGTCATTATCATAGCCTCATTAGATTGGTGGGTTTATTACCACTTGCTTCTTTTTCTTTATATTAATACTATTTTATTCCTGGTGATGTATTGGATGCTCATTGAGAAATGACCATATGATATAGAGATTCTTTGGTTTATATACATAGAATTCGATATAAGTACATATTTAGGACCATATTGTCTCTTTAGGTTGATTATACATTTGTGGTCTATTTATACTCATGAAGTCTGCCTGTTTTTTGTCCCTCCCCCCCCCTTTTTTGATTTTTTTCTTATTTTTTCTTCTTATTTTTTCTTTCTTTTTTCTTTTCTTGATATTTATTATTTATTTGTTCACTCTTTATTATTTTGGAGATATATATACCCCCCTCATTTCTTTTAAAATCACATTTATGTATGCTATTTCTTCCTTTTTCTATTGTATATACCCTGTAACCTTTTTTTCTTTCTCCTTTCATTTAATTGCTTAATTGGTTAATGAGATTGCTTAATGAGAGGTTTATTCATTGCTTGGTTAGGGTATTTAAGGGGATAATGTGTTTTAGCATGTATGTATGATTAAGACCGCAAGGTCGAAACGTCACTGATTTTTCCAAGGGGTGCTGTTGCCTCAATAAACCGATTGGCACTTCTTATCCACTGGAGGTCTATCTTGTTCTTTTGTTCAGCTGATCCAGGGGGCTGGTGGCGTCCCCATCCGATAGAAACCTCGTGGAGACGGTTAGTAAATTGGGTCTCCCACCGAGCCGTGTTCGTGGCGCTTTGACATTGTATCATAGATTGGTGGAAAGAACATCTGGCGTCTCCTCGTACCCCTTCATGAAGTGGAAGAGCCGGTTACCTGGTGTCCGATTTGGAAAGCATCTGCCAAAAGGTGACTTAGTCATGGATGATCCAGACTGTGGTTTGGTGTTGGCCGGGTTGATATATGCCCAACAGTGACATCTAAAATCTTGCTCTACGACAGAGCTGGTGACCATTTTTACCTGTCCATCCTTTCACTATACATGATGGTCACCAAGGCTTGTGCTGTCTAGGCTTGCTTGGGTCATGATTCCCCTTTCGCCCTTTGATAGCTTTGTCTAGGATGCCTAGAAAGGGTGACAGATACAGTAACGGGGGTAGGTACTCAGGGTGGGTATCCCCGTGTACAAAGGCTCCCTTTCGCTGTCAGTATCCCAAAGAAATACTGATTCTGGCCCAATCCCACCCAGTCAATAGACTGAACTCCCTGAAGGGTGAACACAGAACTTACACAAAAGTCTGAATGTCAGGCGCCACCTAGTGGTTTCTTATGAGAATGTCTTCCCAATGGATTTCACTGAATACAGTAATAGTGAGACGGATAGGGATTGTGGTGATGAAGCAGTTCAGTATGTTATTGTGGACCTATACAGAAGTCCAGGGTGGGCTAGATCAGCAGCTCGTCTCCACTCACTAGAGGAAATATCCCAATTCCTCAAAGAGAAGCATATGAAAAAAACTGTGGTGGGACAGGCGCTTCTTCCATCCAGTGGGGGTGTTCTTTAAGATGTTCCCTCTGTTTAGATGGGGTCCAGCCCTCAAATAAAACAGAAACATTTGAGGGCTGGAAACATTCCCCTTACAATACTCCAGCGCCTTTTTTACCTTAATTAATTAATCTTACACCCCCTGCGTGCTGATCTTCACTTTTGCTGCTACAATCCTGGATTGCTGCAGAAGAGAGGAAAGAAGGCGCTGGAGTACTGTAAGGGGAATCCGGCATTCCTAAAGCTGCCGGTTGCTGTTACATCTAGTGTCTGATCTTGAGACACTGAAAAATGTGAGTTCATTCTCCCTAAAGGGGTTTATTCATATATTTGTTTCTGTTTTATTTGAGGGCTAGACCCCAACTAAACAGAGGGAACATCTTAAAGAACACCCCCACTGGCTGGAAGAAGCGCCTGTCCCACCACACTGTTTTTTTCATATGAACACAGGACTTGACTGAATTTAGCGTTTTCAATGGGATAACACACACGAGGGATGGGCAGCTCAACAAAGGTAAAACACCTCCTATAATTACCATAATGAATAGCCACTCCCTCCTACACACACACTCTGATGTGACAAAGGACGGACCACCTCTCCCCAGCATAGCAGGGAGGAGAAAGGTGTGGTGACAGAATTAGCTTCCAGTAGTTCCTGAGAATGTGGCAGAGATTTGGTTTAACCCAGCTGTTGGGGACTAGATGGGAGCGCAGAGACACATACAGGGTAACAAACGAAATATTAAGTACGCCTTAAAAATACAGGAAACAGCACAGCATATACAACACGACATTCCACAATAAACAGATCAGGGAATAACAACAGCACAGACATCGGAGGATGATCTTAACATAGAGGGCTGGGGAGCATATGAACCATCAAACCCACCAGAACCTGCAGTCCTACACCTCCAAAAAGCATTTCAGGTTCAACTGCCCAGAGTTGTAAGTGACTACCGGCACAGGTACAACAGGGGTGCAATGATAATCCTGGCACATAACGGCAATGCCAGGACGGTGATGCTACCGTTCTCCTTCACAACGACTGAATGACGTGGTAAGCTAGAAGAAGACATCTTGCACCAGCGATCATCCAGACGAAATGTGTTGCTGGTAGAGACATTGTGGACTTACCGTGCTGCCTGGGTCGATGTACCTTGGTATCAGAGCTGGTATTTTATTGGCAGCTCACATCATGTGTTTCTGGGGCCGACTAATTAAAAGGGACACTACTCATTTTGGCCACTTCATTGCTTTCAAGTGGTCAGGATGTTAGGAAAGTCCCCCTAACTATCCCAGTCTGGTGAACTCTGGGTGAAGCGGAGGAGTTACCTCCGTCCAAAAAGCAGCCGGAATTTTTGAATTTCCCGGCTGCCGGTCACTAGTGATGTCACACACAGGGAGCATCCGACGTCACCCTCTGAAACCAATCGCTGTAGCGAGAGTTCTCAGAGAGGCAGCGATGGATCAGATCTGTGCATGCGCGTGCAACTCCGATCCATCGCACTGCGCAGGCGCTACGGAACTTGTGTACGTAAAGTGTGCGAGTCCCTTAGTGCTGCACAATTTGTGGTTCCTACGATACACAAGTTGCCATGGTAGCGTCAACAGCTTCAACTCGATTATTTAAGTGTCATGTAATGTATTGATGTTCACACAGATTTCACGCTCCCAGAGTTTGCTTTATAAAATCCAAACAATAATTTCCTCTTACTGGCAGGAACGAGCTCTGATAGAACCACAGGAACCTCACATTGTTGGGGTCTGGTTATAAAGTTATCTTTCCCACCTTTCCAGCCCCAGCGAGCTCACTCCAAGAGCCTTGAGAGATCATCACTCTCGTTCCTGTTTCGCAACATTTTCTAAATAACCAAGGAGCCGTGTCTCCTCCAAAAAGCCCCCCCCCCCCGTGCACAACAAAAAATGCCTATGAAGACAAAAACCACACACACACAAAATAATGATTTTCATATAAACATGGTGGGTGTGTCTGTCACATTTGGTACCGATCCCAGCACCATGAAACTATGAAAACCCTAATACCAGTCATTGGAATGGCCTGGCTATAGGGAAATTATGGTAAAGGGAGTGAAGACGAAGCAAGGTCAAAAGCAAGTCGAGGTTGTAACCGAAGCTCCCTCTACCTTTGTGCCCTCACCCTCCTTGGCACCCTTGTCCACACTTTACATGGCCTCTGTGCCTGTTGGAGAGGAGTGGATGCTGGTCTCCTGCCTATAGATCGTGGACCAATTTGGCAAAGCCTGTTCTCAAGGACAATAGGCATAAGGGTCACCTAACGATTATGAGTTAGAAATACATTTATCTTGAAACTTTGTATTTTAGGAGTTAGTTTGTGTTAGGAGAACACTATGTCTACATTGTATCTCTATCTGTTTGTCCTTAGGTTGATCTGATGCTTTGCTTGTTAATCCCATCTATTGTGTAACTAATTCGGTTTCTGTGTCTCCTCTAGGAATTCAACTCCCCCCGCATGTAGGCAATGTATTCTGTTGATTGTGTCATGTTACCTCCCACTCTCTGTTGCCCATACAACTGCTCTCATTTTCATTAAAATATATTATTTTTCCCCTGCATTAAGCTGTGTCTGATGTTTGGGGAGAGATACATAGGAAGATACACTCCCTCAAGTTCTGGCTGGGTGTTGTGAGAAGGAAAGCTGCTGCGGATCAGCTTGGCTGAAGAGAAGGGACGGACGCTGTAACAGGTTTGGGTCTGGTCCACAATTGTGAGACCAGTAAACTCCAGTTGATGTTACAGGGGCCCAGGAACACACGGTCGGCAAAAATGGAAGCAAAAAAAACAAAGCAATAGACAAGTAGTGAAGTCAGAACAACAGCAACACGGGTCAGTACAAGGCTATGATGAGATATGGTTATATAGAACGCGCTCTCCGGTGTGAAGGGCATCAAGCACAGCACTTGGTAAGAATACATGGACATATCTGCTCTCCGATGGGTCAGCGTCTTTTCCTGCACCTGAGCGTTGTATTGATGATATGACACACAGGACGTGGGCACCGGGAATGCCGCAAATCGGGTAGGATATAAATCACATCGACACTTGGTGCCGCCATTATCCATATGAGCAGAGACGGAAGAAGGAGCAGGACCCGAAAGCGTCAATAGCAGAAACCAAGTCAGGAGACTGCTACCGATTGATGCCTGGTAAGTCCCGATTCCTGGCAATGTCTTAATTTGGGGATAGTGGAAAATAATGAGAAGATTGGAAATGCTTGGAAGATGAAAGCTAAGGTGGAGAATGAGATTCCTTGGTCGATTCCCATGTGATGTAGACTTATTGCTTTGTGATCCACAGATCTTAATGAAGCGATGAAGAGGCTCCAATGAGTTCACGCGGTAACTGCGTGTCCACCAGCACGCAAGGTCACACAATCACCAAGAGGTGGATGGGAGGGTATGAGGTGGCTAGGCAGGACGGAGGTCACAAATGTCTTGGTCCTTGGGTTATCTGGCATGTGTTGACAATCTGCCTATTGTACATTTAATGGTGTATGATTCACGCTCAGTGTCATCATCTTGTAGTTTTATTTCTGAATCTCAAGGTTTGCACAATGTTTATTAAATTTTGAGGAACATTGAGCCCCTCCTCGATGTTCCTGGTCATGACCATGGCTGACAATACACCGTCACAGTCCTTGCTTTGTTGTAGATGGTGAATCTCAAGTGACTGGAACCTTAGATGTGTCTCGAAAAGGTCAGATATTTAATTATTTTGTCCATTCTTGTTCTGATCAGAGTAGACACTGAGACATTTTGGCCCCAATCTTTGAGATGGCCTCCAGATGACCACCTCAACATGGTTTCCCCGAACTGACCTATAAAGCGTCCTTACAATTAGGACCCACAAGGCCAAATGGAAACACAAAACACGGTGCCGTAAATGTGCTTTACTCAACTGGAGAGTCCAAGAGAGCAGCACAGCTACTGAGAACAGGCAGCAGCATACGTGTCCGGTCCTACAGTTGGTCTCGTTCAGGTCTCAATGTTTTAAATCGATGCTGCCAAGACTTTACCGTTTGCCAATCAGACTGTTATCACTCAGAAAGGTCAACCAGAACTGGATCACCAATGAAACCTCCTCTGCAAGGGAGGAACCGCATCCCCGATGATCGTTTCGGCCTGGATTGGCCTCGTCAAGAGGCCATAGAAGATACAACAATGGTGGCAGCCTTCTGTAAGACTTTGTCATATCTTTGATAGAACGCCATTAACCGTGGCCGTAGCATATACAGAGGATAGCGCCCCCTTTAGGTGTTAAGTGTTAGGTTAATACACGGGATTCTATATTGAGAGGAAGGTAGTATGTGGTCGATACTGCGGCACTTTGAGGTGATGGGGGCTTAGCATGACAAGGCCACATGCGGTGACCAAATCCCCATCTTTTACCCCGTAGTTCAGTGTTTTTATACTTTACATTTACACTGTGTGTAAATTCTGTGTCTCTGTGTGAGACTTTCTCGTGTATTTTCTATAAGTTTCAGTGGTTCCAGCAGCGACGCGAGTCAATTAAAGTTCTCAGTAGTGAATTCTAAATCAGCGTGTCGTCTCGATGTGTCCCCAGGGCGGTCCGCGACGGGATGGATGAAACTAACCAATAGGAGCAGCAGATTATCAGTTACACTTTGTATCTTGTATTTGCTATGTGAGACGTCCACGCTCTTATACCTCACCCCGCGACGCGTCTCGCACAGCTTCCGTACTGCGATAGAATAACAATAAACCCGGCTCACACTTTTCCACTGATCTTCAGACGGAGGTTTCATGTAATATTGATGATTTCCATCATCCTGCTCTTACGGCTTCTGTAAGTGGTCACTTTGTATCGGTGATGCTGTAATTACTCCGCCGGTCAGTCACACGCATCTGCCCATTTCCCTGACGATAGGAGAGTCAATATAGCAAACTTTTTTTAACCAGTCCACAGAGGGTTAACTCGAGGGTTCCAGGTGATTAAGGCAGCCGGACTGGCGGTAACATGAATTAGTGGGGGGGGGGATGCCGGTCTCACCATAGGGTCTATTCACAAAGCACCAAAATGGTGTGTAAATTCGGTGCTTTGGGCACATTTCGGGTTGCTTCTGTGATTCCATTTCAACGAAACTACGACGACTTCACTATTTTGCCGAAATTGAAGTCCCAAAGCAGATATTGGCCGTTGGCGAAGACCGCCGAATTTGGCATCGGCAAATTCAACCAAACTGGGGGGGGGGGGCAGGTGTTTAGATCAATAAACATTTTGTAAAAATGTGTCCAAATAATTAAAAATGTCCTTTAAAAAAAATAAAAAAGGTCTGTAAAAACAAAACATTAAAAAAATATTTCTTTATCATTTTATGCCGTGTTTCATCACAGAATGGTTATATAGTGTGTGTATAATGTACAGTGGCAAGAAAAAGTATGTGAACCCTTTGGGATTACGTGGAGTTTTGCATGAATTGGTCATAAAATGTGCTCTGATCTTCATCTAAGTCACAACAATTTGAAAAAAACAGTCTGCTTAAAATAATACAACAGAAACAGTATATGTTTTCATGTTTTTATTGAACATAACATGTAAACATTCACAGTGCAGGGTGGAAAAAGTATGTGAACCCCTAGCCTAATGACTTCTCCAAGAGAAAATGTGAGCCAACCTTGAGTCCAATCAGTGTGATATTATTGGAGGTGTTGCTGAAAGCTGTCCTGCCCTTTAAAAACACACACCAGTTTTGGGTTTACTGGTTTCAAGAAGCACTGCCTGATGTGAACCATGCCTCGCAGAAAAGAGCTCTCAGAAGATCTACGATCAAGAATTGTTGACTTGCATGAAGCTGGAAAGGGTTACAAAAGTATCTCCAAAAGCCTTGATGTTCATGTGTCCACGGTAAGACAGACTGTCTACAAATGGAGAAAGTTCAGCACTGTTGCTACTCTCCCTAGGCGTGGTCGTCCTGTAAAGATGACTGCAAGAGCACAGCGCAGAATGCTTAATGAGGTAAAGAAGAATCCTAGAGTGTCAGCTAAAGGCTTACAGAAATCTCTGGCACATGCTAACATTTGTGTTGACACATCTACAATAAGGAAAACATTAAACAAGAATGGAGTACATGGGAGGACACCACGGAGGAAGCCATTGCTGTCCAAAAAGAATATTGCAGCACGTTTGAAGTTTGCAAAAGAGCACTTGGATGTTCCACAGCACTACTGGCAAAATATTCTGTGGACAGATGAAACCAAAATAGAGTTGTTTGGAAAAAACACACAACACTATGTGTGGAGAAAAAAAGGCACAGCACACCAACATCAAAACCTCATCCTCACTGTTAAACATGGCGGAGGGAGCATCATGGTTTGGGGCTGCTTTGCTGCCTCAGGGCCTGGACGGATTGTTGTCATTGATGGAAAAATGAATTCCAGAATTTATCAAGACATTTAGCAGGAAAACGTAAGACCATCTGTCCGCCAACTGAAGCTCCGCAGAGGATGGGTGACGCAACAGGACAATGACCCAAAGCATACAAGTAATTCAACAAAAGAATGGCTTCAACAAAACAAAATACGCCTTCTGGAGTGGCCCAGTCAGAGTTCTGACCTCAACCCGATTGAAATGCTGTGGCATGACCTTAAGAGAGCGATTCACACCAGACATCCCAAGAATATTGCTACACTGAAACAGTTTTGTGAAGAGGAGTGGTCCAAAATTACTCCAGATCGTTGTGCAGGTCTGATCTGCAACTACAGGAAACGTTTGGTTGAGGTTATTGCTGCCAAAAGAGGGTCAACCAGTAATTAAGTCCAAAGGTTCACATACTTTTTCCACCCTGCACTGTGAATGTTTACACGTTCTGTTCAATAAAAACATGAAAACATATAATGTTTGTGTTGTATTATTTTAAGCAGACTGTGTTTTTCAAATTGTTGTGACTTAAATGAAGATCAGAGCACATTTTATGACCAATTCATGCAAAACTCAACGTAATCCCAAAGGGGTCACATACTTTTTCTTGCAACTGTATATGTTGTATTTTCTTTATCATTTTATGCCGTGTCTCATCATAGAATGTTTATATATTGTGTATAATGTATATGTTGTATTTTCTTTATCATTTTACGCCGCGTGTCATTATATAATGTTTATCATTGTCTCGGTTCTGCTTTTCATTATGAATGTTGTTTTTATTGATGATTATGTATATACAGTATATCTCGTCATCATTCATGTCACTCGTTACATAACGAGCTCAGACACAGGGAGAACGAGTGAGATTATCTATATTTTCCCACAGTCAAAAAACGAGCGTTACTGAGTAACAGCAACGTGAGATAGAGTGATGCGCGGCGCGGCGGACGCTCACACATTCACGAGGGACCCCCCTCCCCCGAAATAAATTTTCTCTCTTTCTCGCTCTCTCCGTCTCACAGATCTGACCGCGGTTTTATGTGGAAAACGAATCAGCGCGCTTGACGTACATAAAACCCGTCCTTTATTCCTGCCGCAGGACACGTTCAGACGGCACCAAGTGCATCAGGAGCAGGGGGGGCGGGCAGGGTCTCACAGTGCACAGAAGGAAGGAGAGATAATGGGAAATTAAGCGCTCCCCGGGCACCTTGCAGGCGGTGGAAAGCTCTGGAACCATTGAATATCTCCTCAGCCCTGCACCAGGCTTCACGCTCGCTCTGGCCGTGACATCCAGGAGGTTGCCGGCAGCTGCTTGATGTTGGGCGCTCGGTCTTAGACGGAAGGTGAGAGTGACCCGTTCTCTGCCTGCGATGTGCATCTAGGAGGTCAAACGGACAGGCTGGAGCTGAAGGACCTCTTCATCCATCATCCCCCTGGCTCACCATGACACACAGGGAAATGGATGGGATCGCCGTGACCAACACCGACTCCGAAGACAAGAAGATGAAGACGTCAGGGCTGAACAACAAGCAGTGGGTGAGACTGGCGACGGTGGTGGCGTATTTTCTCTGCGTGTCTCTGGCTGCCGTCATCCTGGCTGTTTATTACGGGCTCATTTGGGCTCCGTCTTCCAGGGGGAACAAGACATTGGAGCAAAGCGGTGGAGCCACCTCACCACCGGCGGTGGCCGGACGAAGACATGGCGAAGATCTTCAACTCAAGAGGAATAGGGACCTGAGCGGCCGCTCCAAGAGAGGGTTCAAGCAGGTCCTCCTAGCCGAAAATCCATCCTTGGACGGGTATGACGCGTCACGGAGACATGTTAGAGTGAAAGTCCATCTGTCGCCCAACACTCACGACGACCCCAAGTCTGGAGTCAAAGCCATGAAGAAAACCTTGATCCCGACGGAGAACTGTGGTCCTTCCAAAGCGGCGGAGGATCTGGAGCTACCTGGAACCACCTCTGAGGAGGCAAGCGGGGTGAGACCCGGATGCGACTACTGAAGATGTTCCATGATGGGGCCACATTGACAGTGACTGACCGCGATTTGGGCCAAACACCCGCAGAAATCTCCCCGACCGACAGATAACTGCGATCCAGCCATAGATCACAGAGTTTAACATTTAGTAATTATGTCTCTACGTTTCGTCTGTCACACCGGCGCGTGTATGCACAGATATATATATATATAGAACACACACATACACATATAGCAGATCCACGTGCTGGTATTGTGATATATACTTCTATTTTTATAATTTAGTGTTTTGAGGGTTAACGCAGCATGTTACGGGGAGCGCAGAGGGTTACAGTATGTGTAGTAGGTAGATACACACAGTCACACAGGGAACTATAGATTAATAAGAGGTAACGCACTGTACACAAACACTATATAGTCACACGTGTAAACCCCGTGTTTGCAAATCTCAACCTGAGACACAGAAACGTCATTATTATATTTATTGGCGCAAAGTAATTTTCTGAATAAGGAATCACAGGCGACTCCTGTGTATAAAGCAATATATATATATATATATACACAGAGACTGCACAACGAATTAAAGAGTATAAGAATTATAAAATGCTGAATATTGTGGCTTTATTGACAGATGTCTGGGGGTGGCGGGGGGGGGGGCTGGGAGGGGTGAATTGATGGAGTATCTTATGATTTGTTGATTGGTTAAGTATTGCTCATCATGTTATTTATTTCATGGCCCGTTTTATATTTCTTGGTATGTTCTCTTTCTTGTCCTTTTTCAAATGTATTGCTTCACTACAGTTACAAGTGTTTATAAAGCGCCAACAAGTTCCGTAGCGCTGTGCAATGGGAGAGACAGAATAACAAATATACATACAAGCTACACACATGGACCAGTAGGAGAGGGGACCCAGCTTGGGAGCTCACAATCACCTGTTTTGTATTTCTTGGTTCTGTTTGGTTTCTTGTCCTGTTTTGTATTTCTTGGTTCTGTTCGGTTTCTTGTCCTGTTTTGTATTTCTTGGTTCTGTTCGGTTTCTTGTCCTGTTTTGTATTTCTTGGTTCTGTTCGGTTTCTTGTCCTGTTTTGTATTACTTGTCCTGTTTTGTATTTCTTGGTTCTGTTCGGTTTCTTGTCCTGTTTTGTATTTCTTGGTTCTGTTCGGTTTCTTGTCCTGTTTTGTATTACTTGTCCTGTTTTGTGTTTCTTGGTTCTGTTTGGTTTCTTGTCCTGTTTTGTATTACTTGTCCTGTTTTGTATTTCTTGGTTCTGTTCGGTTTCTTGTCCTGTTTTGTATTTCTTGGTTCTGTTCGGTTTCTTGTCCTGTTTTGTATTTCTTGGTTCTGTTCGGTTTCTTGTCCGGTTTTGTATTACTTGTCCTGTTTTGTATTTCTTGGTTCTGTTCGGTTTCTTGTCCTGTTTTGTATTACTTGTCCTGTTTTGTATTTCTTGGTTCTGTTCGGTTTCTTGTCCTGTTTTGTATTACTTGTCCTGTTTTGTATTTCTTGGTTCTGTTCGGTTTCTTGTCCTGTTTTGTATTTCTTGGTTCTGTTCGGTTTCTTGTCCTGTTTTGTATTACTTGTCCTGTTTTGTATTTCTTGGTTCTGTTTGGTTTCTTGTCCTGTTTTGTATTACTTGTCCTGTTTTGTATTTCTTGGTTCTGTTCGGTTTCTTGTCCTGTTTTGTATTTCTTGGTTCTGTTCGGTTTCTTGTCCTGTTTTGTATTTCTTGGTTCTGTTCGGTTTCTTGTCCTGTTTTGTATTTCTTGGTTCTGTTCGGTTTCTTGTCCGGTTTTGTATTACTTGTCCTGTTTTGTATTTCTTGTTCTGTTCGGTTTCTTGTCCTGTTTTGTATTACTTGTCCTGTTTTGTATTTCTTGGTTCTGTTCGGTTTCTTGTCCTGTTTTGTATTTCTTGGTTCTGTTCGGTTTCTTGTCCTGTTTTGTATTTCTTGGTTCTGTTCGGGTTCTTGTCCTGTTTTGTATTTCTTGGTTCTGTTCGGGTTCTTGTCCTGTTTTGTATTCTTGGTTGTGTTCTGTTTATTGTCCCTTTTTATATTTTTTGTTTCAGTTCTGTTTTGTCTCTTGTTCTGTTTTTACCTTTGCTGTTTTCTCCACGTTTCAGGCTCAGTTCTATGTGTTGTTGTTGTTCTTTCTAAGCGTTATTTTCTGTATTTTACGCATCATTGCAGATTTCCGTCCCTTTCCTTACTTTACGTTTTGCTCTGTGTTTAATTCTCTTAGTTTCGACATTTCGGCAATAATTATCCACAAACAAATAAAACCACAAACACAATACAAAGGTAAACGATCCTCAGGACGCTGGGACCACTAACATGACACGGGGGCCACTAACATGACACAAGGGCCACTGACATGACACAGGGGCCACTAACATGAAACAGGTTCCACTAACATGACTCAGGGGCCACTGACATGACACAGGGGCCATTAACATGAAACAGGTTCCACTAACATGACACAGGTTCCACTAACATGTCACAGGTTCCACTAACATGACACAGGGGCCACTGACACGACTCAGGGGCCATTAACATGAAACAGGTTCCACTAACATGACACAGGTTCCACTAACATGACACAGGGGCCACTGACACGACTCAGGGGCCATTAACATGAAACAGGTTCCACTAACATGACACAGGTTCCACTAACATGTCACAGGGGCCACTGACATGATGCAGGTTCCACTAACATGACACAGGGGCCACTAACATGACACAGGGGCCACTACCATGACACCCATGGAAAATGACCCAGGGATCTCTGCTCACTCAATACAACCAGGAACAGGAGTGACATGTATTTATCTTCTGAGGTTTAAGTATAAATTAGATTGAAAGTCTGTAAACCCATGAGGGTATATATATATATGTAGCTGTTTGTAGAAAGCTAGCAACGGCACTCCAGGACTGTTAATTTCTTATTTATTATGACATGAGAGTCAACGTTTCAGCTCCTCGTCTGGAGCTTTCCTCAGGACAAAAATCATTACAAATCATATATATGTATGTATTTACACCCTCATGTTTATACATACCCGTGGCTGGCAGTGATAGGGTTTTATCCATACATGTTATACTTTGCCTGGTTCGGATCCTGTGAGCTCCTTCACCTCATAGAATGAAGAGAGAACAAAGTGTTAAACTGCAAAAACATAATAAAGGTCCCTTTAATTGTCATTAGACCCTTTAACCCATTAACCCCCTTGCTGTCATTAGATCCCTTTAACCCATTAACCCCCTTGCTGTCATTAGATCCCTTTAACCCATTAGTCACCTCGCTGTCATTAGATCCCATTAACCCCCTCGCTGTCATTAGATCCCATTAACCCATTAATCACCTCACTGTCATTAGATCCCTTTAACCCATTAATCACCTCACTGTCATTAGATCCCATTAACCCATTAACCACCTCACTGTCATTAGAACCCATTAATCACCTCACTGTCATTAGATCCCATTAACCCATTAATCCCCTCGCTGTCATTAGATCCCTTTAACCCATTGATCCCCTCACTGTCATTAGATCCTTTTAACCCATTAATCACCATGCTGTCATTAGATCCCTTTAACCCATTCATCCCATCACTGTCATTCAATCCTTTTAACCCAATAATCGCCTGTCTGACCTTTCCTTGTAGTGGCGCTTACTTGAGAATTAAATCGGTTTCCTCGTTTAACCCCGGACTCTGTGGATTTTAAACGATGAAATGAGCGTTCAGATTAAATGCAGATTAATGTTTACCCTCTGCAGATAAATGTGGGATTACAGGGATCGCTCTGTAACCTGTATTTGGGTCACCCCAATGTGGGTCACTCGCTGGGAGATACGTTTTTTTTTTTTGGAGAAAGTATTTTACCAGGAAGGATACATTGAGATTTCTCTGGTTTTCAGTATGTCCTGGGTGGCGAGTATGTACTGTTGGGTGTCTTGCCAAGGACACTTACTGGAGAGGTGCTCTTGCTGGGATCGAACCCATGTCTCCACAGTCATAGAGCAGTGATGTTACCTCTACTCCACCCAGCCGGTACTATACATGTTTGAGCGAAACGTTACGGAACCCCTAAACCTGTAACACGCTGAGCGTATGGGGGGGACCTAAACCTGTAACATGCTGAGCGTATGGGGGGACCTAAACCTGTAACACGCTGAGCGTATGGGGGACCTAAACCTGTAACATGCTGAGCGTATGGGGGGACCTAAACCTGTAACATGCTGAGCGTATGGGGGGGACCTAAACCTGTAACATGCTGAGCGTATGGGGGACCTAAACCTGTAACACGCTGAGCGTATGGGGGGGACCTAAACCTGTAACACGCTGAGCGTATGGGGGGGACCTAAACCTGTAACATGCTGAGCGTATGGGGGACCTAAACCTGTAACACGCTGAGCGTATGGGGGACCTAAACCTGTAACATGCTGAGCGTATGGGGGGGACCTAAACCTGTAACACGCTGAGCGTATGGGGGGGACCTAAACCTGTAACACGCTGAGCGTATGGGGGGACCTAAACCTGTAACACGCTGAGCGTATGGGGGGGACCTAAACCTGCAACACGCTGAGCGTATGGGGGGGACCTAAACCTGTAACACGCTGAGCGTATGGGGGGACCTAAACCTGTAACACGCTGAGCGTATGGGGGGACCTAAACCTGTAACACGCTGAGCGTAATGGGGGGACCTAAACCTGTAACACGCTGAGCGTATGGGGGGGACCTAAACCTGTAACACGCTGAGCGTATGGGGGGACCTAAACCTGTAACACGCTGAGCGTATGGGGGGGACCTAAACCTGTAACACGCTGAGCGTATGGGGGGACCTAAACCTGTACCACGCTGAGCGTATGGGGGGGACCTAAACTTGTAACACGCTGAGCGTATGGGGGGACCTAAACCTGTAACACGCTGAGCGTATGGGGGGGACCTAAACCTGTAACACGCTGAGAGTATGGGGGGGACCTAAACTTGTAACACGCTGAGCGTATGGGGGGGACCTAAACCTGTAACACGCTGAGCGTATGGGGGGGGGGACCTGGTTACTATTGGTAAATAATGAGGTGGGGGTGTATGTATGATGCCCGATACTGTCACCCCCAAACTCTCTAACATTCAGGATCTTACAGGAGATTGAGTTCCTGTCTGACCTAGGCCTCGATTTTAACCTTTCATCCCCAAAGTCGAATAAACTAAAATTTTGCATTTTAACCCAATGAAAAGCAATAATTATCATATCAAGCCCCGACTTACATCTCTGTAAAACAGGATTAGTGCGCCCCCTGTGGCAGGATTAGTGCGCCCCCTGTGGCAGGATTAGTGCGTCCCCTGTGGCAGGATTAGTGCGCCCCTGTGGCAGGATTAGTGTGCCTCCTGTGGCAGGATTAGTGCGCCCCCTGTGGCAGGATTAGTGCGCCTCCTGTGGCAGGATTAGTGCGCCCCCTGTGGCAGGATTAGTGCGCCTCCTGTGGCAGGATTAGTGCGCCTCCTGTGGCAGGATTAGTGTGCCTCCTGTGGCAGGATTAGTGCGCCCCCTGTGGCAGGATTAGTGCGCCCCTGTGGCAGGATTAGTGCGCCTCCTGTGGCAGGATTAAGTGCGCCCCTGTGGCAGGATTAGTGCGCCTCCTGTGGCAGGATTAGTGTGCCTCCTGTGGCAGGATTAGTTGCGCCCCCCTGTGGCAGGATTAGTGCGCCTCCTGTGGCAGGATTAGTGCGCCCCCTGTGGCAGGATTAGTGCGCCTCCTGTGGCAGGATTAGTGCGCCCCCTGTGGCAGGATTAGTGCGCCTCCTGTGGCAGGATTAGTGCGCCTCCTGTGGAGAAACAAAATTCACTCTGAAATCTCACTCCTGTCCCTCTGTAATAATGTAAAACAAACTGCAAATAGTAACCTCAATGTAACAAAAAGCTCAACAAACTTTACTGCTGCATTCTAGCACCTGGGGATTTGTCATAATACAGGGAGAGCTGTGGGGTCAGTCACTACTGTACAAGGATAAGATTCAGGGAGTTATAATGAGTGTAAATCCCTGTACAGTACAGATACAAGGTGTTGCTGTAATTGCCATACACAGGCATTATGCAGCACATACAGATACAAGGTGTTGCTGTAATTGTCATACACAGGCATTATGCAGCACATACAGATACAAGGTGTTGCTGTAATTGCCACACACAGGCATTATGCAGCACATACAGATACAAGGTGTTGCTGCAATTGCCACACACAGGCATTATGCAGCACATACAGATACAAGGTGTTGCTGTAATTGCCATACACAGGCATTATGCAGCACATACAGATACAAGGTGTTGCTGTAATTGCCATACACAGGCATTATGCAGCACATGCAGATACAAGGTGTTGCTGTAATTGCCATACACAGGCATTATGCAGCACATACAGATACAAGGTGTTGCTGTAATCGCCACACACAGGCATTATGTAGCACATACAGATATAAGGTGTCGCTGTAATTGTCATACACAGGCATTATGCAGCACATACAGATTACAAGGTGTTGCTGTAATTGCCATACACAGGCATTATGCAGCACATACAGATACAAGGTGTTGCTGTAATTGCCATACACAGGCATTATGCAGCACATACAGATTACAAAGTGTTGCTGTAATTGCCATACACAGGCATTATGCAGCACATACAGATACAAGGTGTCGCTGTAATTGTCATACACAGGCATTATGCACTGCAGCACATACAGATACAAGGTGTTGCTGTAATTGCCATACACAGGCATTATGCAGCACATACAGATACAAGGTGTTGCTGTAGTTGCCATACACAGGCATTATGCAGCACATACAGATACAAGGTGTCGCTGTAATTGTCATACACAGGCATTATGTAGCACATACAGATACAAGGTGTTGCTGTAATTGCCATACACAGGCATTATGCAGCACATACAGATACAAGGTGTTGCTGTAATTGCCATACACAGGCATTATGCAGCACATACAGATACAAGGTGTTGCTGTAGTTGCCATACACCGGCAATATGCAGCACATCCAGATATTGCATTGCTAATATTCTCATTCTGATCAATACAAACCCCCATAAGCAGGATCATAATATGATTAAGGCTGTCATGGCCGAAACGTCACTTCTTATAGATTAGACTGCTTTCCCACAAATAAAGAAAGAGATTATACACCTGGCTGTTTGGAGTCCCACTCCGTTCTTTACGGTATGTTAGGGGTATTTCGGCATCCCCTTTGAGCGGTGACTTCGCGCTGGTGTGGAGGGCTCCCAATACAGTGTGATCACAGCGTGTGTGGACACCATTTTAATACCTGTCTGCAGCACATTTACTGCATCTGCCTTATGCTGATAATGCAGACCACGTGTAAGCAGGAGATCTCACCATTTTATTATCTGTCTGCAGCACATTTACTGACACAAAGGCCATTTCTGCCAGTATGCCGATAATGCAGACCCCATGTGATATTGTGCCAGATAAGAGACGCCATCTAGAGTTTAGAACCTTTCATCCCAGTGATATTTCTGTAACGGATTAGCCAATACATGAAAAATTTAAAATAAGCAAAATTACATTATTTAAATTTTTTAACCATCTCAGAAGAACAACTTCTGTGCGAAATTTCTATTTTACGCTATAATTGTTATCTTCACATTCTACGTTTGAAAAAAATTTTTATATTACTTTTTTCCCAACAAAAAGCTCTTGGTATTGAAGGGGTTAATTCATTTGAATCAACTTTCTAAATGAACACAATGCGTATTGCGTTTCGAAACATTTAAAAATAATTTATGAAATGTTATTAATTACGGTTTATAGAGGTGAACCAAAAAAGATTGTCATTTTTATAAGTGTCTCAATGTTAATGGAATGTGGGGGGGAGGGGGGGCTGCTTCATATTTTCAGTTCAGAGATTGACTGACAATATGTAATATGTGATCCTGACGCCAAACCAGTCTCTATATCCGTGTATACAGCGCTATGTCACGCACACAGGGATACATGGAGTCTCGTGTAATGATGTCACCAGAGGATGTGGTCAGAAATTGTGAAAAGTAACAAAGTAACTCATCATTACATCATTCTCAGCAAATGCGGTAATCCCCTGCCTCCCCGTCACTCTCATCCATCTCCTGCGTCCCCGTCACTCTCATCCATCCCCCTGCCTCCCCGTCACTCTCATCCATCCCCTGCCTCCCCGTCACTCTCATCCATCCCCTGCCTCCCCGTCACTCTTATCCACCCCCTGCCTCCCTGTCACTCTCATCCATCCCCTGCCTCCCCGTCACTCTTATCCACCCCCTGCCTCCCTGTCACTCTCATCCATCCCCCTGCCTCCCTGTCACTCTCATCCATCCCCTGCCTCCCCGTCACTCTCATCCATCCTCTGCCTCCCCGTCACTCTCATCCATCCCCTACCTCCCCGTAACTCTCATCCATCCTTATCCCTCAATCAATCCACCCACCCTTATATCCCTCAATCAATCCACCCACCCTTATATCCCTCAATCAATCCACCCACCCATCCTTATATCCCTCGATCAATCCAGCCACCCATCCTTATATCCCTCAATCAATCCACCCACCCATATATCCCTCAATCAATCCACCTACCATCCTTATATCCCTCAATCAATCCACCCACCATCCTTATATCCCTCAATCAATCCACCCACCATCCTTATATCCCTCAATCAATCCACCACCCATCCTTATATCCCTCAATCATTCCACCCACCCATCCTCACATCTCTCAATCAATCCACCCACCCATCCTTATATCCCTCAATCAAACCACCCACCCATCCTTATATCCCCCAATCAATCCACCCACCCATCCTTATATCCCTCAATCAATCCACCCATCCTTATATCCCTCAATCAATCCACCCACCATCTTTATATCCCTCAATCAATCCACCCACCATCCTTATATCCCTCGATCAATCCACCCACCATCCTATCCCTCAATCAATCCACCCACCCATCCTTATATCCCTCAATCAATCCACCCACCATCCTTATATCCCTCGATCAATCCACCTACCATCCTTATATCCCTCAATCAATCCACCCACCCTTCTATCCCTCAATCAATCCACCCACCCATCCTTATATCCCTCAATCAATCCACCCACCCTTCTATCCCTCAATCAATCCACCCACCCATCCTTATATCTTCAATCAATCCACCCACCCATCCTTATATCCCTCAATCAATCCACCCACCCATCCTTATATCCCTCAATCAATGCACCCACCCATCCTTATATCCCTCAATCAATCCACCCACCCATCCTTATATCCCTCAATCAATCCACCCACCCTTCTATCCCTCAATCAATCCACCCACCCATCCTTATATCCCTCAATCAATCCACCCACCCTTCTATCCCTCAATCAATCCACCCACCCATCCTTATATCTTCAATCAATCCACCCACCCATCCTTATATCCCCCAATCAATCCACCCACCCATCCTTATATCCCTCAATCAATCCACCCACCCATCCTTATATCCCTCAATCAATCCACCCACCCATCCTTATATCCCTCAATCAATCCACCCACCCATCCTTATATCCCTCAATCAATGCACCCACCCATCCTTATATCCCTCAATCAATCCACCCATCCTTTCGGTTTGTCAGGTTGAAACAGGCAAATCCCATGGGATTCAATGTAAAAACGTAATATTAATTTTTGAATTTTTCTTAACAAAATCATTTATTCTTTTCACTTTCAGAAAAAATTCTTTTAATTAAATTTATTTTTCTGAAACACCTTTTCGGGCGAATTTTTTTTATTCCCAATTTATTTTAAACAGAGTTTTTTTTTAAATTCTCTAACAGAACTTTATTTATTTTTTAGACACATTTTAATACATTGTTCATTGGTTTAAACACCCATAAGAAGACCAGGAGACTGCCGTTGTTCTTCTTCTGCAGTTTGGCCGTCTTGGGCGACTCCTTCTTTAGCGCAATACGGTGACACTGCGGTGAATAGTGAATTCACAGACAGGTCGGGCGAAATGGGATCGCTGAAATCTCGTTGCTTAGTGAATAATCCCTGTAAAAGCTGCTGACGTTTTGTTTTTTGGCCGAGATGTATTTTTGACTCTGAATGTTCCCGTTTTAGTATTTTAACCTCCAGGAAGGCGCTTTCGATGCGACCACAAAACGCTGCTTGCGCGGAAACCCCATAGCATTGCGACACAGAACCTGCTGATGCGGTCATTCCTGGAGAAAGGGGAAGGACACATATCTGCAACATCTGAGATCCTGTGTACATGTTTTGTAAACAGGTTGAAAAACTCGAAACGTGACGTTTCTAGGTGAATGAGAACTCGTCACTTCCCCTTCTACCTCACAGGAAGCCCACCACCTGAACGTCCAATGTCTTGAATCCTCATCCCACCATCAATCCAGGTCTACCTTTTCCAGGTGTCACCTCTTTATCAGACTGTCGGGGCGGCTGGTGCCAAATCTGACCTGCCACCCTCCCTCGGCGCGCTCAGAGAGGGCCTTGCACCGAGCGGCGTGACGTTTCAGTTACCAGACCCCATTGTTCGTGTGATGTTTTCCACAACCGCGTTTATATTCTTACTTAATTAGTTGACTTGTATAAAACCAGTCACTTACTTCCGTATAAGCAAGTTGTAGTTTATTAATCGGTGTAGAGCAGTTTCCTCACAGAGCTGCCTCATAAGGCTAGGGTCAGACTAACGCATTTTTCGCGTTGTCCGTGAAAATGTGCGTTCGAAGAATGGACGTATTTTTTCACGGAATACGCAATAGCGGTCATACGATGCGCAGTTTCATCCGTGATTTTGTACGGATCATCAATAAAACACTTCTTGCATCTGGACGTTATGTTGGCCGGACATTAGCAGCGTCTGACGTCTCCTAATCACGCACACACGCCGCTAGCGGACGCAGCGCACTCTGTACGTCAGTACTAGTGGTTTAACGTTCTCGAAAAAATGCGTTCATTTTCCACTTGCGTTGCGCAGCCGGACTTTTGTGCGACCGTACTTCGTATATTGGCCGTCATTGCCTGGCACTTGCTGCTAGTGCGGCCGTGATTAAGTGCGCCTGCACGCGCGTTCGCACTGCCTCAGTCTGACCCTAGCCTAACACTGCTCTGCTTCAGCCGCCATTTTACATCTACCAGAGGCCTGTTCAATATCTCAGCCGCTGCAAGTGGTAAATTAGCAACTTGCATTGAACGCCGTTCAACCGCTCAGCGCTCAGCAGTGCTAACCTAGCACTTGCAGCGACCCGAGGAGATGCTTCGTGTGACGTATTAAAGATGGCCGCCGCATGAAGCCAGTAACAATGCCCTACAGCAAGATGGCCGCCGCCTCGAAGCAAGTAATAATTCCCTACAGCAATGTTAATTTTGAGGTTTTTGTTCACCAAAGCACAAAATATTTATTTATTATTTCCCCCTGCACATAGACATATATTACAGTTCAATTTATATATTGTTTCAGAAGTAAACATAACGTTTATTCATTAAAAAACTATCATTTGTGGTGTGTGCATACAAAACGGAATTGTGCTGACTGCTTCTCTTTATTATTTTTGTCCGAGTAATCCGAAAAACAATCTGAATTTTTCATTAAGAAATTGTCGGCCATTTTGGATTCAAAATTCGCATCCAAAGGGTTCAACGACACTGCTGCAGCAAACTGAATTGCTGCGCTGCAGCAATTCAGCAGCTGCTGAGGTATTGAACAGGCCTCTGAACATTCCCCCCAACTGACAACAGGAAGTGAAAAATCACCTCAGAGCAGAACAGGAAGTAGGAAGAAAAGCAACGCATCATTCACAACCAACAACAGTCGATACCTCACAATACACACACACACACACACACACACACTATCAGGGTTATTCAGATAGAGGTGAAAAGCAGGAGAATGACTGGAGAATGGAAAATGCTAGGTCAAAATAGCCAAACCAGAAAAATTCTCCCTTTCATCTCACTTTCCAAATCGGCTATTTTGACCTAGAATTTTTCATTCTCCAGTCATTCTCCTGCTTTTCACCGCTCTCTGAATAACCCTGTATATATTCTTACACAGTCTAACAACCCATACATCACAGTCCGACCTGCAGCTGGACAATGCCCTGCTCTGGTGCTTTTCCAGGCCTCAGGCTTTAGGCCCACTCTAGGCCTCAAAAAGAGTAGTCCCCACTTTGCTCTCTCACTCTGCCTACACTACATTATTAACCCCTCGTGTACAGTCCCAGACCAGTTCCCTGACCCTTTCAAGTACAACGCCTGACCCGACCTTGGCTCGTTTTCCAACCTTTCTCCTGGCTTATCCTCGTCTGGACTTTCCTTACCAACGCATACTGCAGTATGCCACTACTACTCATCTCCTGCCCAATTGTCAACTCTGCAGCACCAGAATTCCAGACATTGAGGTCCATAAGGCTGGTGTGCCCAAACATGTTCATTTTGAGAGCTCTTGTACCTCCCCCCCCCCATTTTAAACCTTTCCCCCCCTTCCAGTCCACACTCTGCTACATTTTGACCTAGGCAAGAGACCTGGGTTCCTCCAGAAGATCCTAAAGTGAACACCTTTAAAAATGGCCACCACTCTTTCTTCACAAAGTCACCCTGCAAGGAGCCACACGAACCAGGACCAAGTCCTCAATGTCTTCAAACAAACGAGTAATGGACCGCGCACCCAATCACTGGCGTAAACAGGAGCCATTTATTGAAGCATAGTCCACCATATTTCGGTTCCACCAAAGAACCTTTCTCAACCCTTCCATGGAGGATCCTAAAATATGGGAGGACATATGGGAAGGTCCTCTCTCTTCCCATGACTAGCATTGTGAAAAAGAGCAGACAGACGGTATAGGACCCCGGTCGTCTTGTTTCACGCCTCAAGATTCATGTTGGGTACTTTGTGGAGATGGAGAGACATTTGCCCACTTACAGGGGTCCTGACACAAGGCTTCTTGCTTTTGGGAAGAGTCTCATCTCTTGGGGTGTTGGTTTTGATCCCTGGGCCCTCCTGCTCCTCTCGAAAGCCAAGGCCCTCACGCATCCTCCATGAAAAGACACCTTCACTAAACTTCCTTATTCTGTGCGTAAACTCTTGGCCAAATTCCGTAAATCACTGAAAATACACTGAAAATTTTGTTTTTTTTCCTGCAAATTTCCAAAACTCAGCACAAAATACAACCGCAACGCGCCCGAACCAAACTATCCCCCCCACACCCCACTTTTTTTGTATATGTCATACGTTGACACTTGGCACATCCCTGATATTTCTACGTTGGCCCTGCGCGGCGCGGTGCAACGCGGCGCATCTCCTATAACAGTGTGAAAAAAAACCTTAAATAAAAAGGAATTTAATAAAAAGTGTAAAAAAGTGTAAAGTGTGGGTTTTTCAAAAGAAAACTGCAGATTGTCTAAAAATAAAGGCGGGTTCCTATAAGCGTGTCACAATGTCATGATATTTCTGACCATTTATCTTCTGCTTTCTATGAAACTGTGGATCTTGTGCAACAGAATGCTTAACTCCTTCACCCCCCCCCCAAAAAAAAAACTTTATACAAAAGCTGGAGGCATACGTAGCGGAGATATATCATAAAATAAGAATTTTGGGGCAGATTGTTAGAAAATTATAATAATGTAAATTTGCATTTTTTTTCATAATGTTTTATAGATTAATTTAGGGCTGGATTCCAAAACGTGTCGGAAAATTAACCAGAAATCTGCTAAACTAAAAAGTCCGTAGACTTGACGGCTCAGGGAAGTTACACCAGACCTTGGAGCTAGGAGCTGTATAGATAGTCTATAGATCATGGGGTCAGCAACCTTAGCACTCCAGACATTTTGAAACTACATCTCCCATGATGCTCGGCCACTCACTGGGATGGCTGCGCATCATGGGAAAGATCCAAAATATCTGAAGGGCCAAGGTTGCCGACTCTTGCTTCAGATGAGGTCCCTTACCTGGCACAATGTCACACGGGGTCTGCCTTATCAGCATACAGGCAGTAATGGCCTTTGTGTCAGGGTGGCTCCCGGTGTGCGACATGTCGGAGCGGCTCGTCGGTTGCAGTCTGTAGGCAGCCTGATACTCCGCCGTCGGGGTTGGAAGGTTTATGGGGTAATCCCGATGGAGTGGCGGCACATCCCAGGTGCCACTGGAAAGCTCTGGTCCCCCTGATGCCTCTGTCTGAAAAGCGACTCCATCGGCAGTGTTGGAAAAGTGTACCCGGTGTATAGTAGAGATGTGCATTTTGTTTGGACAAAATGTACCGATTCGTATTTCGGATGCACGTCCAAATTAACGAATCGGATCCGTCTGAAACGGGATGAAATGAAATTCAGCGAATTGATTGCATTTTTATGAATCGATTCGTTATACCGTTTCACTTAGATTCAGCAAAGCGTCCCTGTCCATTGGCCGTGGTGCCGAATCTGTTGTATTCAGCACCACAGGCCATGGGCAGCGCCATGGTGCTGTTCGACGGCAGTGAAATCCCCCATAGAGAAGCAATGGTTAATCTATTCAGAGACACCGAACAGCGAAGAAATGTCAGTGAAATGCCCTGATATTCAGTGGTTTCATTCGGCAGGTTTATTCAGGCGAATCTATATGTAACACCTATGCAGAGTTAATATGCTCGGCGCTGTAATTATTATATAATACTGTCTATAAACAAAGTGAATTTTTCCACAATCGTGCAGCTCACCAGAAGGTGTGTCCCTCACCCACATCAAACATATAAAATACAAACTAATTTGTTGGGAGCGCAGGTAGGAGGTTGACACGTGTTTCTTCCAAAATATTGGTTTCAGATAGACAACTGTATCCAGCAATGTACACTATAATATATAAAAATACAAATAATCGCGCAGTACTGTTATATATACTCTAGATGGCTATAATTAAGGGTTTGATTATAAAGAAAACCACTCACAAACGAGGAACCTACTGGTTGGTATTAGTCACAGATGAGTCTCTATGGGGGGCCGCTCCCATCAAGCGATTCTTTGAAAGTGGTAGATTGTATTGCAGCCTTCTACTTCAGTAGTGAGATTACCTCAAAAATGATAAAAATATACATAGTAGGTCAGCGTAGTTCAATTTACTCACGTGTTTCTGAGCCTCCCTTTTGAGTGGCTCAGTATTAGAGCATTGGACCGCTTAGTGATTCGATTTTTCGGATGTTTAAACTTTTCGATTCGGCTCGTTTTGACCGATTTCTGTTTCGATTCGGCTCGACTCGTTTTTCGTGTACATTTTTTTTTCGGAATATCGACCATTTTTCGTATTTTCGTGTCACTTAGCTCGTTTTTTGTATCGACTTTTCGTGATTTCGGAAATTTTCATTTTTCGGAATTGTACATGTTTCCGGAATATCGACCGTTTTTCGTATTTTCGTGTCACTTTGCTCGTTTTTTGTATCGACTTTTTGTGATTTCGGAAATTTTCGTTTTTTCGGAACGTCTGTTCTCCTCGTTTCAAAGCAATAAATTTCGATTTGACACATTTCAAGTCCATTCGAAAATTCCGAAAATATTTCGTTTCGGCTCGGAAAACTTTTCGGATCTGCCGTTTTCGGATCTAAAAATTTTTGGAAAATCGGCCGCATCTGAAAACACGAATCGGGAAATTTCGTGAAAATTCCGAAATTCCGAAACCCGAA
This sequence comes from Leptobrachium leishanense, assembly GCA_009667805.1. Lineage (NCBI taxonomy): Eukaryota > Metazoa > Chordata > Amphibia > Anura > Megophryidae > Leptobrachium > Leptobrachium leishanense. Next base: position 43,304 of record RXON01000812.1, on the reverse strand, counting down.
ACGCACATCCCTACTTCTTTGCTACATTCCCCATATGCAGCAAGGAACTCTGGGTAGGATATGCAAAGGAAGCCCACAGCTTCTCACCATTTTTGCATCTTGGCTCTGTAATAACATAAACTCTGGAGGAAAAAAGTTTATACAACCACAAAAGTTTATTCACTATGCTCCAAATCTGCCACCGAAATGCCCTGAATAGTCACCAAATACAGGTGAAATGACAGAAAAATACGGTGCTTTTTGCTGCAATTCACCGGCACTGAAATGATCCCCTAGACTGACAGGGTTATCCAAAGAGATCCGAATTGCTTGAGAAAGGTAACCGAACGCTGAAAATCAGCGTTCGGTTACCTTTCCTGGCCATTCGGCTATCCAGAGAGCAGGCAATTCGCCAAATCCTGGCGAATTGCCTGCACATACGGTGCCTGTTCGAGGGCAGTGAAATCCCCATAGAGAAGCACTGCTTCGGCTATTCAGAGAACACAAACCAGCAGTGAAAGGTTCCCGAAATGCCCTGTCATTCAGTGGTTTAATTCGGCAGGTTTATTCAGGAGAATCCCATAGGCTTCAATGTTAAAAATATTCCCGTTTTAATTCAATATCTAATAAACCGTTCATTATAAAATTCTGCAGCAAAAAGTCTATTTATTTATAGATTTTTTAGGATACTTTAAGCATTTTTCAGATTTTTTTATTATTTTTTTAAAAGTCCGATTTTTTTTTTTTTTTTTTTCAGTTTAATTATTTTTTTTGTAACAGCCCTCTTTATTATCATTCCCTGGACCTCCTGTGAAAATTTCAGACATTTTCGCTCAGTAGTTTCTTTGCAAACAGCGTTTCATTTTCCCAGATTCATACAAATGGTTTTTCTAATTTATTCACTGCCTCCTCTACGTCACAGCTGCTTCGGCTCTGTGTGATTCGGCTCATGTTCGGCTCCTGTTCGGCTCATGTTCGGCTTTTTCGAAGGTTAATCCAGATGTTTTTGCTTGTTTTCAGCGTGCATTCGGTTAGTGTTCGTCAGGTTTGCGGCAGCTTTTCCCTGCAATTCGGGGACCCTGTGCTGCTTGCTGAATACACCGCAGGGTCACCGAAATGCAATCGGCAAAAGGAACCGAATTGAAGAGAACGAAAAGTCACCGAACGCGGTGACTTTTCGAATCTCTTTGAATTACCCTGTGAGTAATGATTCGACACAGGACGCAGAATTGCACCGAAATGACCTGATTTTTGTGATTTTAATTCCACAGGTTTAAACGGGAGAATCCAATCGATTTTATTGTAATAATAATTTTAATGGAATAAAAATAAAAATAAATTCTAAAAGACCATTTATTATTATTATCGTTATTTTTTTTTTTACAAAATCCTTTTTTTATTTTTTAAAAGATATTTTTGTATTATTTTAAAAACAGACTTTTTTCTTTTTTATTTTCAGACCTTTTCATTACTTTTTAAAAGGACCTTTTTTAATAATTAAGACACAATTTTCTTACACTTTAAATGATTTAACCTCTTATTATTAGGGGAAAAGGAAACTTACACATTTGTTTCCAGTTTGCTGGAATTCGCAGAAGCCAATTAAGCGCTTTTCACCACGTCCCGATAACGGCTTCGACGGCTCCATATTTGGCGCAACACGGTGAATATTTGCAGGGTTATCCAAAGAGATTCGAATTGCTTGAGAAAGGTAACCGAACGCTGAAAATCAGCGTTCGGTTACCTTTCCTGACCATTCGGCTATCCAGAGAGCAGGCAATTCGCCAAATCCTGGCGAATTGCCTGAACATACGGTGCCTGTTCGGTCCCTGTTCGAGGGCAGTGAAATCCCCATGAAAAAGCACTGCTTCGGCTATTCAGAGAACACAAACCAGCAGTGAAAGGTTCCCCTAATGTCCTGCCATTCGGTGGTTTAATTCGGCAGGTTTATTCAGGAGAATCCCATAGGCTTCAATGTTAAAAATATTCCCGTTTTAATTCAATATCTAATAAACCGTTCATTATAAAATTCTGCAGCAAAAAGTCTCTTTATTTATAGATTTTTTAGGATACTTTAAGCATTTTTCAGAATTTTTTTAAAAAAAATTAAAAGTCCGATTTTGTTTTTTTTTTTTTTTCAGTTTGCTTATTTTTTTTGTAACAGCCCTCTTTATTATCATTCCCTGGACCTCCTGTGAAAATTTCAGACATTTTCGCTCAGTAGTTTCTTTGCAAACAGCGTTTCTTTTTCCCAGATTCATACAAATGGTTTTTCTAATTTATTCACTGCCTCCTCTACGTCACAGCTGCTTCGGCTCTGTGTGATTCGGCTCCTGTTCGGCTCCTGTTCGGCTCCTCTTCGAAGGTTAATCCAGATGTTTTTGCTTGTTTTCAGTGTGCATTCGGTTAGTTTTCGTCAGGTTTGCGGCAGCTTTTCCCTGCAATTCGGGGACCCTGTGGTGTTTGCTGAATACACCGCAGGGTCACCGAAATGCAATCGGCAAAAGGAACCGAATTGAAGAGAACGAAAAGTCACCGAACGTGCGGTGACTTTTCGAATCTCTTTGGATAACCCTGTTGGTAAATAGTGAATGAGCTGTATTTTCGCAGAAATGGAAACGCCGAATTGTGACAAAATGCACGAAAATTGACCTCAATTTCAGTGCTTAGTGAATAAGCCACCATGTGTATGAGCGCGTTGGGTCCGGACACCGACGCACGTTACCCACCGCTCAGGTCTCATAAGAAAGTTTTAGTTCGATGTGTCATTACAGAGGAAACTTTATCACACGGAAAACAGCTTTTTCCACCCAAAAAAGGCGCCTGGAACCGCAGCCAAGGACGGCTCCTCCGCACGAGAGATACAGCAGCCGCCCAACAGTGTTTCAACTTATTTAAGCCTTGTAAGGAAACTGACGGTTTGCGAGAATTAATCCTCATGGAGATTAAACACAGAATTCACTGAGACGCAACGTACTGGCCCCGGACCAGATTCTACATCAAAACAAGGTTTAAACGTAAACAGAGTGTCTCATTTACTAAACAAGCGAATTCTAACCATATCTGTTACAGTTTACACATTGCTGGGAGGTTTATAGATGTGCAGCTCTGTTATACACCCGCACACCCTGAATACATGGAGGAGCCCCTAAAAAGACACCCGCACACCCTGAATATATGGAGGAGCCCCTAAAAAGACACCCGCACACCCTGAATATATGGAGGAGCCCCTAAAAAAGACACCCGCACACCCTGAATATATGGAGGAGCCCCTAAAAAGACACCCGCACACCCTGAATACATGGAGGAGCCCCTAAAAAGACACCTGCCCACCATGAATATATGGAGGAACCCCTAAAAAGACACCCGCACACCCTGAATATATGGGGAACCCCTAAAAACATCCGCACACCCTGAATATATGGAGAAACCTGTAAAAACACACCCGCACACCCTGAATATATGGAGGAACCCCTAAAAAGACACCCGCACACCCTGAATATATGGAGGAGACCCTAAAAAGACACCCACACACCCTGAATATATGGAGGAACCCCTAAAAACACACCCGCACACCCTGAATATATGGAGGAACCCCTAAAAACACACCCGCACACCCTGAATATATGGAGGAGCCCCTAAAAAGACACCCACACACCCCGAATATATGGAGGAGCCCCTAAAAAGACACCCGTACACCCTGAATATATGGAGGAGCCCCTAAAAAGACACCCGCACACCCTGAATATATGGAGGAGCCCCTAAAAAGACACCCGCACACCCTGAATATATGGAGGAACCCCTAAAAACACACCCACACACCCTGAATATATGGAGGAACCCCTAAAATGACACCGCACACCCTGAATATATGGAGGAACCCCTAAAAACACACCCTGAATATATGGAGGAACCCCTAAAAACACCCGCACACCCTGAATATATGGAGAAACCTGTAAAAACACACGCACACCCTGAAAATATGGAGGAACCCCTAAAAACACACCCACACACCCTGAATATATGGAGGAACCCATAAAATGACACCCGCACACTCTGAATATATGGAGGAACCCCTAAAAACACACCCTGAATATATGGAGGAACCCCTAAAAACACCCGCACACCCTGAATATATGGAGAAACCTGTAAAAACACACCGGCACACCCTGAAAATATGGAGGATCCCCTAAAAAGACACCCACACACCCGGAATATATGGAGGAGACCCTAAAAAGACGCCCACACACCCTGAATATATGGAGGAGACCCTAAAAAGACACCCACACACCCTGAATATATGGAGGAACCCCTAAAAACACACCCGCACACCCTGAATATATGGAGGAACCCCTAAAAACACACCCGCACACCCTGAATATATGGAGGAGCCCCTAAAAAGACACCCACACCCTGAATATATGGAGGAGCCCCTAAAAACACACCCGCACACCCTGAATATATGGAGGAACCCCTAAAAACACACCCGCACACCCTGAATATATGGAGCCCCTAAAAAGACACACACACACCCCGAATATATGGAGGAACCCCTAAAAAGACACCCGCACACCCTGAATATATGGAGGATCTCCTAAAAAGACACCCGTACACCCTGAATATATGGAGGAGCCCCTAAAAAGACACCCGCACACCCTGAATATATGGAGGAACCCCTAAAAACACACCCACACACCCTGAATATAGGGTGGAACCCCTAAAATGACACCCGCACACCCTGAATATATGGAGGAACCCCTAAAAAGACACCCGTACACCCTGAATATATGGAGGAACCCCTAAAAAGAAACCTGCACACCCTGAATATATGGAGGAACCCCTAAAATGACACCCGCACACCCTGAATATATGGAGGAGACCCTAAAAAGACGCCCACACACCCTGAATATATGGAGGAACCCCTAAAAACACTCGCACACCCTGAATATATGGAGGAACCTGTAAAAAGACACCCGCACACCCTGAAAATATGGAGGATCCCCTAAAAAGACACCCACACCCTGAATATATGGAGCCCCTAAAATGACACCCACACACCCTGAATATATGGAGGAACCCCTAAAAAGACACACACACCCCGAATATATGGAGGAACCCCTAAAAAGACACCCGTACACCCTGAATATATGGAGGAACCCCTAAAATGACACCCGCACACCCTGAATATATGGAGGAACCCCTAAAATGACACCCGCACAACCTGAATATATGGAGGAACCCCTAAAATGACACCCGCACACCCTGACTATATGGAGGAATCCCTAAAAAGACACCCGCACACCCTGAATATATGGAGGAGCCCCTAAAAACACACCCCACACCCTGAATATATGGAGGAACCCCTAAAAAGACACCTGCACACCCTGAATATATGGAGGAACCCCTAAAATGACACCTGCACACCCTGAATATATGGAGGAACCCCTAAAAACACACCCTGAATATATGGAGGAGCCCCTAAAAAAACCCGCACACCCTGAATATATGGAGAAACCTGTAAAAAGACACCCGCACACCCTGAATATATGGAGGAACCCCTAAAATGACACCCGCACACCCTGAATATATGGAGGAACCCCTAAAAAGACACCCGCACACCCTGAATATATGGAGGAAACCCTAAAAACACACCCACACACCCTGAATATATGGAGGAACCCCTAAAAAGACACCCGCACACCCTGAATATATGGAGGAGCCCCTAAAAACACACCCCACACCCTGAATATATGGAGGAAACCCTAAAAACACACCCGCACACCCTGAATATATGGAGGATCCCCTAAAAAGACACCCGCACACCCTGAATATATGGAGGATCCCCTAAAAAGACACCCATACACCCTGAATATATGGAGGAACCCCTAAAAAAACACCCACACACCCTGAATATATGGAGGAGCCCCTAAAAAAGACACCCGCACACCCTGAATATATGGAGGAACCCCTAAAAACACATCTGCACACCCTGAATATATGGAGGAACCCCTAAAAACACACCCTGAATATATGGAGGAACCCCTAAAAACACCCGCACACCCTGAATATATGGAGAACCTGTAAAAACACCCCCGCACACCCTGAATATATGGAGGAACCTGTAAAAACACCCCCGCACACCCTGAATATATGGAGGAACCCCTAAAAACACACCCTGAATATATGGAGGAGCCCCTAAAAAGACACCCACACCCTGAATATATGGAGCCCCTTAAATGACACCCACACACCCTGAATATATGGAGGAACCCCTAAAAAGACACCCGCACACCCTGAATATATGGAGGATCCCCTAAAAAGACACCCACACACCCTGAATATATGGAGGAACCCCTAAAAACACACCCACACACCCTGAATATATGGAGGAGCCCCTAAAAACACACCTGCAAACCCTGAATATATGGAGGAATCCCTAAAAAGACACCCGCACACCCTGAATATATGGAGAAGACCCTAAAAAGACACCCGCACACCCTGAATAGATGGAGGAACCCCTAAAAACACACCCACACACCCTGAATATATGGAGGAGCCCCTAAAAACACACCCTCACACCCTGAATATATGGAGGAACCCCTAAAAAGACACCCACACACCCTGAATATATGGAGGAACCCCTAAAAACACACCCACACACCCTGAATATATGGAGGAGCCCCTAAAAACACACCTGCAAACCCTGAATATATGGAGGAATCCCTAAAAAGACACCCGCACACCCTGAATATATGGAGAAGACCCTAAAAACACACCTGCACACCCTAAATATATGGAGGAATCCCTAAAAAGACACCCGCACACCCTGAATATATGGAGAAGACCCTAAAAAGACACCCGCACACCCTGAATATATGGAGAAGACCCTAAAAAGACACCCGCCACACCCTGAATATATGGAGGAGCCCCTAAAAAGACACCCACACACCCTGAATATATGGAGGAACCCCTAAAAACACACCGCACACCCTGAATATATGGAGGAACCCCTAAAAACACACCTGCAAACCCTGAATATATGGAGGAACCCCTAAAAACACACCCACACACCTGAATATATGGAAAAGACCCTAAAAAGACACCGCACACCATGAATATATGGAGAAGACCCTAAATAGACACCCGCACACCCTGAATATATGGAGGAACCCCTAAATACACACCCGCACACCCTGAATATATGGAGGAGCCCCTAAAAAACACACCGCACACCCTGAATATATGGAGAAGACCTAAAAAGACACCCACACACCCTGAATATATGGAGGAGCCCCTAAAAACACACCTGCACACCCTGAATATATGGAGAAGACCCTAAAAAGACACCCACACACCCTGAATATATGGAGGAGCCCCTAAAAACACACCTGCACACCCTGAATATATGGAGAAGACCCTAAAAAGGACACCCGCACACCATGAATATATGGAGGAGCCCCTAAAAAGACACCCGCACACCCTGAACATATGGAGAAGACCCTAAAAAGACACCCGCACACCCTGAATATATGAGGAACCCCTAAAAACACACCCGCACACCCTGAATATATGGAGGAGCCCCTAAAAAGACACCCACACACCCTGAATATATGGAGGAGCCCCTAAAAACACACCCACACACCCTGAATATATGGAGAAGACCCTAAAAACACACCCACACACCCTGAATATATAGAGGAAACCCTAAATGGACATACACGCACCCCTGTTATATGGGGGAGCTCTTACTGCTATACTCTGCCATCTAGACTCACACAGCTTATCCAATCTACATTATATGGAGACACACACACACACACACACAGACACACACACACACACAGACACACACACACAGAGACACACACACACACACAGAGACACAGAGACACACACACACAGACACACACACACAGAGAGACACACACACACAGAGAGACACACACACAGAGAGACACACACACACACACACACAGAGAGACACACACACACAGAGACACACACACACACACAGACACACACAGAGAGACACACACACACAGAGAGACACACACACACATAGAGACACACACACAGAGACACACAGACACACACACACACAGAGAGACACACACACAGAGACACACACACACACAGAGACACACACACACAGACACACACAGAGAGACACACACAGAGAGACACACACAGAGAGACACACACACACACAGAGACACACAGAGACACACACACACAGAGAGACACACACACAGAGACACACACACACACAGAGACACACACACACACAGAGACACACACACAGACAGAGAGACACACACACAGAGAGACACCCACACACAGAGAGACACACACACAGAGACACACACACACAGAGACACACACACACACACAGAGAGACACACAAACAGAGAGACACACACACACAGCAGACGGTTATGTAACGTGTAATGATGGTAATAACATGATGATCCCAGGAAACGTGTAATTTGCTTCCTGTATTTGGGTACATTGATGTTGCTGCGTAATAACAGTGACACCGTACGAAATGCACCCTGATTGGATCTGGATTGATTCACACGGACCGTCTTGATCCACTCCCGGTCCTTTTATGGTACTTTATTACATCAGATCTTAAAGCTGAAAACATGTGAAATCCGGTTCATTTATTGGGTAACATTGTGTCAGGGAGGGGTCGGGTTATATCTGTGTGATTTGTGTCAGGGAGGGGTCGGGTTATATCTGTGTGATTTGTGTCAGGGAGGGGTCGGGTTATATCTGTGTGATTTGTGTCAGGGAGGGGTCGGGTTATATCTGTGTGATTTGTGTCAGGGAGGTCGGTTATATCTGTGTGATTTGTGTCGGGGAGGGGTCGGGTTATATCTGTGTGATTTGTGTCAGGGAGGGGTCGGGTTATATCTGTGTGACTTGTGTCGGGGAGGGGTCGGTATATATCTGTGTGATTTGTGTCAGGGAGGGGTCGGGTTATATCTGTGTGATTTGTGTCAGGGAGGGGTCGGTTATATCTGTGTGATTTGTGTCGGGGAGGGGTCGGGTTATATCTGTGTGATTTGTGTCAGGGATAGTTCGGGTTATATCTGTGTGATTTGTGTCAGGGAGGGGTCGGGTTATATCTGTGTGATTTGTGTCAGGGATAGTTCGGGTTATATCTGTGTGATTTGTGTCAGGGAGGGGTCGGGTTATATCTGTGTGATTTGTGTCGGGGAGGGGTCGGGTTATATCTGTGTAATTTGTGTCGGGGAGGGGCCGGGTTATATCTGTGTGATTTGTGTCAGGGAGGGGTCGGGTTATATCTGTGTGATTTGTGTCAGGGAGGTCGGGTTATATCTGTGTGATTTGTGTCGGGAGAGGGTCGGGTTATATCTGTGTGATTTGTGTCAGGGAGGGGTCGGGTTATATCTGTGTGATTTGTGTCAGGGATAGTTCGGGTTATATCTGTGTGATTTGTGTCAGGGAGGGGTCGGGTTATATCTGTGTGATTTGTGTCGGGGAGGGGTCGGGTTATATCTGTGTGATTTGTGTCAGGGAGGGGTCGGGTTATATCTGTGTGATTTGTGTCAGGGATAGTTCGGGTTATATCTGTGTGATTTGTGTCGGGGAGGGGTCGGGTTATATCTGTGTAATTTGTGTCGGGGAGGGGCGGGTTATATCTGTGTGATTTGTGTCGGGGAGGGGTCGGGTTATATCTGTGATTTGTGTCAGGGAGGGGCCGGGTTATATCTGTGTGATTTGTGTCAGGGAGGGGTCGTTATATCTGTGTGATTTGTGTCGGGGAGGGGCTGGGTTATATCTGTGTGATTTGTGTCAGGGAGGGGTCGGGTTATATCTGTGTGATTTGTGTCAGGGAGGGGTCGGGTTATATCTGTGTGATTTGTGTCAGGGAGGGGTCAGGTTATATCTGTGTGATTTGTGTCAGGGAGGGGTCGGGTTATATCTGTGTGATTTGTGTCAGGGAGGGGTCGGGTTATATCTGTGTGATTTGTGTCGGGGAGGGGCGGGTTATATCTGTGTGATTGGGTCAGGTTGATGATCTGGTGTGTGATTTGGCGTCTGGTTATATCTGTGTGATTTGTGTGTGTCGGGAGGGTCTTGGGTTATATCTGTGTGATTTGTGTCAGGGAGGGGTCGGGTTATATCTGTGTGATTTTGTGTCAGGGAGGGGTCGGGTTATATCTGTGTGATTTGGGAGGGGGGAGGGTCGGTTATATCTGTGTGATTTGTGTCGGGTAGGGGCCGGGTTATATCTGTGTGATTTGTGTCGGGGAGGGGTCGGGTTATATCGGTGTGATTTGTGTCAGGGAGGGGTCGGGTTATATCGGTGTGATTTGTGTCAGGGAGGGGTCGGGTTATATCTGTGTGATTTGTGTCAGGGAGGGTCGGGTTATATCTGTGTGATTTGTGTCGGAGGGGTCGGGTTATATCTGTGTGATTTTTGTCAGGGAGGGGTCGGGTTATATCTGTGTGATTTGTGTCAGGGAGGGGTCGGGTTATATCTGTGTGATTTGTGTCAGGGAGGGGTCGGGTTATATCGGTGTGTGATTTGTGTCGGGGAGGGGTCGGGTTATATCGGTGTGATTTGTGTCAGGGAGGGGTCTGGTTATATCTGTGTGATTTGTGTCAGGGAGGGGTCGGGTATATCTGTGTGATTTGTGTCAGGGAGGGGTCGGGTTATATCTGTGTGATTTGTGTCGGGAGGGGTCGGGTTATATCTGTGTGATTTGTGTCGGGGAGGGGTCGGGTTATATCTGTGTGATTTGTGTCAGGGAGGGGTCGGGTTATATCTGTGTGATTTGTGTCAGGGAGGGGTCGGGTTATATCTGTGTGATTTGTGTCAGGGAGGGGTCGGGTTATATCTGTGTGATTTGTGTCAGGGAGGTCGGGTTATATCTGTGTGATTTGTGTCAGGGAGGGGTCGGGTTATATCTGTGTGATTTGTGTCAGGGAGGGGTTGGGTTATATCTGTGTGATTTGTGTCAGGGAGGGGTCGGTTATATCTGTGTGATTTGTGTCAGGGAGGGGTCGGGTTATATCTGTGTGATTTGTGTCAGGGAAGGGGCCGGGTTATATCTGTGTGATTTGTGTCGGGGAGGGGTCGGGTTATATCTGTGTGATTTGTGTCGGGGAGGGGCCGGGTTATATCTGTGTGATTTTTGTCAGGGAGGGGTCGGGTTATATCTGTGTGATTTGTGTCAGGGAGGGGTCGGGTTATATCTGTGTGATTTGTGTCAGGGAGGGGTCGGGTTATATCTGTGTGATTTTGTGTCGGGGAGGGGTCGGGTTATATCTGTGTGATTTGTGTCAGGGAGGGGTCGGGTTATATCTGTGTGATTTGTGTCAGGGATAGTTCGGGTTATATCTGTGTAATTTGTGTCAGGGAGGGGTCGGGTTATATCTGTGTGATTTGTGTCAGGGAGGGGCCGGGTTATATCTGTGTGATTTGTGTCGGGGAGGGGCCGGGTTATATCTGTGTGATTTGTGTCAGGGAGGGGTCGTTATATCTGTGTGATTTGTGTCGGGGAGGGGCCGGGTTATATCTGTGTGATTTGTGTCAGGGAGGGGTCGGGTTATATCTGTGTGATTTGTGTCGGGGAGGGGTCGGGTTATATCTGTGTGATTTGTGTCAGGGAGGGGCTGGGTTATATCTGTGTGATTTGGGTCAGGTTATATCTGAGTGATTTGTGTCAGGGAGGGGTCGGGTTATATCTGTATGATTTGTGTCAGGGAGGGGTCGGGTTATATCTGTGTGATTTGTGTCAGGGAGGGGTCGGGTTATATCTGTGTGATTTGTGTCAGGGAGGGGTCGGGTTATATCTGTGTGATTTGTGTCAGGGAGGGGTCGGGTTATATCTGTGTGATTTGTGTCGGGGAGGGGCCGGGTTATATCTGTGTGATTTGTGTCGGGGAGGGGTCGGGTTATATCGGTGTGATTTGTGTCAGGGAGGGGTCGGGTTATATCGGTGTGATTTGTGTCAGGGAGGGGTCGGGTTATATCTGTGTGATTTGTGTCAGGGAGGGGTCGGGTTATATCTGTGTGATTTGTGTCGGGGAGGGGTCGGGTTATATCTGTGTGATTTGTGTCAGGGAGGGGTCGGGTTATATCTGTGTGATTTGTGTCGGGGAGGGGTCGGGTTATATCTGTGTGATTTGTGTCAGGGAGGGGTCGGGTTATATCTGTGTGATTTGTGTCAGGGAGGGGTCGGGTTATATCTGTGTGATTTGTGTCGGGGAGGGGTTGGGTTATATCTGTGTGATTTGTGTCGGGGAGGGGTCGGGTTATATCTGTGTGATTTGTGTCAGGGAAGGGGCCGGGTTATATCTGTGTGTGATTTGTGTCGGGGAGGGGTCGGGTTATATCTGTGTGATTTGTGTCGGGGAGGGGCCGGGTTATATCTGTGTGATTTGTGTCAGGGAGGGGTCGGGTTATATCTGTGTGATTTGTGTCAGGGAGGGGTCGGGTTATATCTGTGTGATTTGTGTCAGGGAGGGGTCGGGTTATATCTGTGTGATTTGTGTCGGGGAGGGGTTGGGTTATATCTGTGTGATTTGTGTCAGGGAGGGGTCGGGTTATATCTGTGTGATTTGTGTCGGGGAGGGGTCGGGTTATATCTGTGTGATTTGTGTCGGGGAGGGGTCGGGTTATATCTGAGTGATTTGTGTCAGGGAGGGGTCGGGTTAATCTGTGTGATTTGTGTCAGGGAAGGTCGGGTTATATCTGTGTGATTTGTGTCAGGGAAGGGTCAGGTTATATCTGTGTGATTTGTGTCGGGGAGGGGCTGGGTTATATCTGTGTGAATTGTGTCGGAGGGGTCGGGTTATATCTGTGTGATTTGTGTCAGGGAGGGGTCGGGTTATATCTGTGTGATTTGTGTCAGGGAGGGGTCGGGTTATATCTGTGTGAATTGTGTCAGGGAGGGTCGGGTTATATCTGTGTAATTTGTGTCAGGGAAGGGTCGGGTTATATCTGTGTGATTTGTGTCAGGGAAGGGGCCGGGTTATATCTGTGTGATTTGTGTCAGGGAGGGGTCGGGTTATATCTGTGTGATTTGTGTCAGGGAAGGGTCGGGTTATATCTGTGTGATTTGTGTCAGGGGGGGGTCGGGTTATATCTGAGTGATTTGTGTCAGGGAGGGGTCGGGTTATATCTGTGTGATTTGTGTCAGGGGGGGGTCGGGTTATATCTGTGTGATTTGTGTCAGGGAAGGGGCCGGGTTATATCTGTGTGATTTGTGTCAGGGAGGGGTCGGGTTATATCTGTGTGAATTGTGTCAGGGAGGGGTCGGGTTATATCTGTGTGATTTTGTGTCAGGGAAGGGGCCGGGTTATATCTGTGTGATTTGTGTCAGGGAGGGTCGGGTTATATCTGTGTGATTTGTGTCAGGGAGGGGTCGGGTTATATCTGTGTGATTTGTGTCAGGGGGGGTCGAGTTATATCTGTGTGATTTGTGTCAGGGAGGGGTCGGGTTATATCTGTGTGATTTGTGTCAGGGAAGGGTCAGGTTATATCTGTGTGATTTGTGTCAGGGATAGTTCGGGTTATATCTGTGTGATTTGTGTAAGGGAGGGGTCGGGTTATATCTGAGTGATTTGTGTCAGGGATAGTTTGGGTTATATCTGTGTGATTTGTGTCGGGAGGGGTCGGGTTATATCTGTGTGATTTGTGTCAGGGAGGGGTCGGGTTATATCTGTGTGATTTGTGTCAGGGAAGGGGCCGGGTTATATCTGTGTGATTTGTGTCAGGGAGGGGTCGGGTTATATCTGTGTGAATTGTGTCAGGGAGGGGTCGGGTTATATCTGTGTGAATTGTGTCAGGGAGGGGTCGGGTTATATCTGTGTGAATTGTGTCAGGGAGGGGTCGGGTTATATCTGTGTAATTTGTGTCAGGGAAGGGTCGGGTTATATCTGTGTGATTTGTGTCAGGGAAGGGGCCGGGTTATATCTGTGTGATTTGTGTCAGGGAAGGGGCCGGGTTATATCTGTGTGATTTGTGTCAGGGAGGGGTCGGGTTATATCTGTGTGATTTGTGTCAGGGAAGGGTCGGGTTATATCTGTGTGATTTGTGTCGGGGAGGGGTCGGGTTATATCTGAGTGATTTGTGTCAGGGAAGGGTCGGGTTATATCTGTGTGATTTGTGTCGGGGAGGGGTCGGGTTATATCTGAGTGATTTGTGTCAGGGAGGGGTCGGGTTATATCTGTGTGATTTGTGTCAGGGAAGGGTCGGGTTATATCTGTGTGATTTGTGTCAGGGAGGGGCCGGGTTATATCTGTGTGATTTGTGTCAGGGAAGGGTCGGGTTATATCTGTGTGATTTGTGTCAGGGATAGTTCGGGTATATGTGTGATTTGTGTAAGGGAGGGGTCGGGTTATATCTGAGTGATTTGTGTCAGGGAGGGGTCGGGTTATATCTGTGTGATGTGTCAGGGAGGGGTCGGGTTATATCTGTGTGATTTGTGTCAGGGAAGGGGCCGGGTTATATCTGTGTGATTTGTGTCAGGGAGGGGTCGGGTTATATCTGTGTGAATTGTGTCAGGGAGGGGTCGGGTTATATCTGTGTAATTTGTGTCAGGGAAGGGTCGGGTTATATCTGTGTGATTTGTGTCAGGGAAGGGGCCGGGTTATATCTGTGTGATTTGTGTCAGGGAGGGGTCGGGTTATTTCTGTGTGATTTGTGTCAGGGAAGGGTCGGGTTATATCTGTGTGATTTGTGTCAGGGGGGGTCGAGTTATATCTGTGTGATTTGTGTCAGGGAGGGGTCGTGTTATATCTGTGTGATTTGTGTCAGGGAAGGGTCGGGTTATATCTGTGTGATTTGTGTCAGGGATAGTTCGGGTTATATCTGTGTGATTTGTGTAAGGGAGGGGTCGGGTTATATCTGAGTGATTTGTGTCAGGGATAGTTCGGGTTATATCTGTGTGATTTGTGTCGGGAGGGGTCGGGTTATATCTGTGTGATTTGTGTCAGGGAGGGGTCGGGTTATATCTGTGTGATTTGTGTCAGGGAAGGGGCCGGGTTATATCTGTGTGATTTGTGTCGGGGAGGGGTCGGGTTATATCTGTGTGAATTGTGTCGGGGAGGGGTCGGGTTATATCTGTGTGATTTGTGTCAGGGAGGGGTCGGGTTATATCTGTGTGATTTGTGTCAGGGAAGGGTCGGGTTATATCTGTGTGATTTGTGTCAGGGAAGGGTCGGGTTATATCTGTGTGATTTGTGTCGGGGAGGGGTCGGGTTATATCTGAGTGATTTGTGTCAGGGAAGGGTCGGGTTATATCTGTGTGATTTGTGTCAGGGAGGGGTCGGGTTATACAGTTGTGTTCAAAATGATTCAACCCCCACTGAAATTGAGTGTTTTGGCCAGTTTGACATTGATTTTGATCATTCAGTCATCTTGCTTACAATTAAATCAAAGAGGCACATGTAGGTCAGACAAATATAACATAACATTTATAATGAAATAACCACAAATGTCTTTTCTGTGCTCACATCATTATCAGTTTTATTCAACCCCCAAGTGACATTCAATCTTAGTACTTAGTAACAACATCCTTTTACAGTTATAACAGCTTTTAAACGTGAAGCATAGCTTGACACAAGTGTCTTGCAGCCATCTACGGGTATCTTCGCCCATTCGTCATGGGCAAAAGCCTCCAGTTCAGTCACATTCTTAGGCTTGCGCACTGCAACTGCTTTCTTTAAGTCCCACCAGAGGTTCTCAATCGGATTTAAGTCAGGTGACTGCGATGGCCACTCCAAAATGTTCCAGCCTTTAATCTGCAACCATGCTCTAGTGGACTTGGAGGTATGCTTGGGATCATTGTCCTGTTGAAAGGTCCAACGTCTCCCAAGCCTCAGGTTTGTGACGGACTGTATCACATTGTCATCCAATATCTCCTGGTACTGAGAGAATTCATGGTACCTTGCACACGCTGAAGCTTCCCTGTACCTGCAGAAGCAAAACAGCCCCAAAGCATGATTGACCCCCGCCGTGCTTCACAGTAGGCAAGGTGTTCTTTTCTTCATAGGCCTTGTTCTTCCTCCTCCAAACATAGCGTTGATCCATGGGCCCAAACAGTTCTAATTTTGTTTCATCAGTCCACAGAACACTATCCCAAAACTTCTGTGGTTTGTCCACATGACTTTTGGCATACTGCAGTCAACTCTTCTTATTCTTTGGAGACAGCAAGGGGGTGCGCCTGGGAGTTCTGGCATGGAGGCCTTCATTACACAGTGTGCGCCGTATTGTCTGAGCTGAAACTTCAGTACCCACATCTGACAAATCTTTTCTCAGTTCCTCAGCAGTCACTCGGGGACTTTTCTCCACTCTACGCTTCAGGTAGCGCACAGCAGTCGAAGTCAGCATCTTCTTTCTGCCACGACCAGGTAGCGTTTCAACAGTGCCCTTTGCCTTGAATTTGCAAATGATGCTTCCTATGGTCTCTCTTGGTATGTTTAACATCTTTGCAATCTTCTTATAGCCATTGCCCTTCCTGTGAAGAGTAATCCCCTCTTCTCTTGTCTTCCTGGACCATTCTCTTGACTTCACCATGTTTGTAACCACACCAGTAAATGTCTAGAAGGAGCTGAGTATCACAGTCATTTTAAAGCTGCCTAATTGGTGCTTATTATGCTTTATTGCTGCTCCGTGACATCCACAGGTGTTTTCAATACCTGATTGAAAACACTTGAATGAACCTCTGTTCTTCAGAGTGGTAGTCTTTAAGGGGTTGAATAATTGTGTCAATGAAGAATTCACAAAAGAAACATTTACTACTGTATTACAAAACCAATTGATGTCATTTTAGTTGCATATGGTTCTTTAAAAAGTCCTTGTAGGATTTCATTCTGAATACAATTACAAATGTCACTAAATTCCCTAAAACCCTTTACAGCATTGGGGGTTGAATAATTTTGAACACAACTGTATGTGTGTGAGTCGTGTCAATGAGGGGCTCGGGTATATGTGTGTGAGCCGTGTCGGTGAGGGGCTCGGGTATATGTGTGTGAGTCGTGTCAGTGAGGGTATATGTGTGTGAGTTGTGTCAGTGAGGGGCTCGGGTATATGTGTGTGAGTCGTGTTGGTGAGGGGCTCGGGTATATGTGTATGAGTCGTGTCAATGAGGGGCTCGGGTATATGTGTGTGAGTTGTGTCAGTGAGGGGCTCGGGTATATGTGTGTGAGTCGTGTTGGTGAGGGGCTCGGGTATATGTGTGTGAGTCGTGTCAGTGAGGGGCTCGGGTATATGTGTGTGAGTCGTGTCAGTGAGGAGCTCGGGTATATGTGTGTGAGACGTGTCATTGAGGGGCTCAGGTATATGTGTGTGAGTGGTGTCGGTGAGGGGCTCGGGTATATGTGTGTGAGTGGTGTCGGTGAGGGGCTCGGGTACATGTGTGTGATTTCTCTCACTGAGGGACGTCTCCTGTCGCTCAGACGTTTCCTCACTCGCTCGGTGATGTCAGTTTCTGGCAGTGACGCTCGCTCTGATACGAATAAAAGCAGAAGCTGCGGCTCCGCTGATCACAGACGCATCTTGACTCGATCGTAACATCACCTCCCGGGCGCCGATCCCTGTAAGTACCGTCTGACCGGACTCGCAACGATTTCCTTTATTCTCTTTATCTGCACACGATATCAGTGACTTAATGACAGGGAGTAAATGGAATCCATTCTGCGGATACTGTATCTATCTATATATATGTACTTTAACCCCTTAATGCCCATGTACATTTCACACGGTGTGCCCCGGCAGATCCTGCGCCAATTCTGAGCAGTATACGGTTATTTTCTTCAACGCACGGTGTATAGAGGTGTCCCTGCTGGGTTACTCGCTCCTGTGTCCCTGCTGGGTTACTCGCTCCTGTGTCCCTGCTGGGTTACTCGCTCCTGTGTCCCTGCTGGGTTACTCGCTCCTGAGTCCCTGCTGGGTTACTCGCTCCTGTGTCCCTGCTGGGTTTCTTGCTCCTGTGTCCCTGCTGGGTTACTCGCTCCTGTGTCCCTGCTGGGTTACTCGCTCCTGTGTCCCTGCTGGGTTTCTTGCTCCTGTGTCCCTGCTGGGTTACTCGCTCCTGTGTCCCTGCTGGGTTACTCGCTGCTGTGTCCCTGCTGGGTACTCGCTCCTGTGTCCCTGCTGGGTTACTCGCTCCTGTGTCCCTGCTGGGTTTCTCGCTGCTGTGTCCCTGCTGGGTTTCTTGCTCCTGTGTCCCCGCTGGGTTACTCGCTGCTGTGTCCCTGCTGGGTACTCGCTCCTGTGTCCCTGCTGGGTTACACGCTGCTGTGTCCCTGCTGGGTTTCTTGCTCCTGTGTCCCTGCTGGGTTACTCGCTCCTGTGTCCCTGCTGGGTTACACGCTGCTGTGTCCCTGCTGGGTTTCTTGCTCTTGTGTCCCTGCTGGGTTACTCGCTGCTGCGTCCCTGCTGGGTTACTCGCTCCTGTGTCCCTGCTGGGTTACTCGCTCCTGTGTCCCTGCTGCGTTACTCGCTCCTGTGTCCCTGCTGGGTTACTCGCTCCTGTGTCCCTGCTGGGTTACTTGCTGCTGTGTCCCTGCTGGGTTACTCACTCCTGTGTCCCTGCTGGGTTACTCGCTCCTGTGTCCCTGCTGGTTTCTCGCTGCTGTGTCCCTCCTGGGTTTCTCGCTGCTGTGTCCCTGCTGGGTTACTCGCTGCTGTGTCCCTGCTGGGTTACTCGCTCCTGTGTCCCTGCTGGGTTACTCGCTCCTGTTGTCCCTGCTGGGTTACTCGCTCCTGTGTCCCTGCTGGGTTACACGCTGCTGTGTCCCTGCTGGGTTTTCTCGTCCTGTGTCCCTGCTGGGTTTCTTGCTCCTGTGTCCCTGCTGGGTTTCTTGCTCCTGTGTCCTGCTGGGTTACTCGCTGCTGTGTCCCTGCTGGGTTACTCGCTCCTGTGTCCCTGCTGGGTTACACGCTGCTGTGTCCCTGCTGGGTTTCTTGCTCCTGTGTCCCTGCTGGGTTACTCGCTGCTGTGTTCCTGCTGGGTTACTCGCTCCTGTGTCCCTGCTGGGTTAGGCTAGGGTCAGACTAACGCATTTTTATGTTGTCTGTGAAAAAGTGCGTTCGAACGAATGGACGCATTTTTTCACAGAATACGTGATAGTGGTCATACGACGCGCATTTTCGTCCGTGATTTTGTACGGATCATCAATAAAACACTTTTTGCGTCTGGACGTTATGTTGGCCGGACATTAGCAGCGTCTGACGTCTCCTAATCACACACACACGCCGCTAGCGACGCAGCGCATTCTCTACGTCAGTACCTGCGGTTTCACGTTCTCGAAAAAATGCGTTCATTTTCCACTTGCGTTGCGCAGCCGGACTTTTGTGCGGCCGTACTTCATATATTGGCCGTCATTGCCCGGCATCTGCTGCTGCTAGTGCGGCCGTGATTAAGTGCGCCAGAACGCGCGTTCGCACTGCCTCAGTCTGACCCTAGCCTTACTCGCTCCTGTGTCCCTGCTGGGTTACTCGCTCCTGTGTCCTGCTGGTTACTCGCTCCTGTGTCCCTGCTGGGTTACTCGCTCCTGTGTCCCTGCTGGGTTACTCGCTCCTGTGTCCCTGCTGGGTTACTCGCTGCTGTGTCCCTGCTGGGTACTCGCTCCTGTGTCCCTGCTGGGTTACTCGCTGCTGCGTCCCTGCTGGGTTACTCACTCCTGTTGTCCCTGCTGGGTTTCTTGCTCCTGTGTCCCTGCTGGGTTACTCACTCCTGTTGTCCCTGCTGGGTTACTCGCTCCTGTGTCCCTGCTGGGTTACTCGCTCCTGTGTCCCTGCTGCGTTACTCGCTCCTGTCCCTGCTGGGTTACTCGCTCCTGTCCCTGCTGGGTTACTCGCTCCTGTGTCCCTGCTGGGTTACTCGCTCTGTGTCCCTGCTGGTTACTCGCTCCTGTCCCTGCTGGGTTACTCGCTCCTGCTGTCCCTGCTGGGTTACTCGCTCCTGTGTCCCCTGCTGGGTTACTCGCTCCTGTGTCCCTGCTGGGTTACTCGCTCCTGAGTCCCTGCTGGGTTACTCGCTCCTGTGTCCCTGCTGGGTTACACGCTGCTGTGTCCCTGCTGGGTTTCTCGCTGCTGTGTCCCTGCTGGTTACTCGCTCCTGTCCCTGCTGGGTTACTCGCTCCTGTGTCCCTGCTGGGTTACTCGCTCCTGTGTCCCTGCTGGGATTCTTGCTCCTGTGTCCCTGCTGGGTTACTCGCTCCTGAGTCCCTGCTGGGTTACACGCTGCTGTGTCCCTGCTGGGTTACTCGCTCCTGAGTCCCTGCTGGGTTACTCGCTCCTGAGTCCCTGCTGGGTTACACGCTGCTGTGTCCCTGCTGGGTTTCTTGCTCCTGTGTCCCTGCTGGGATTCTTGCTCCTGTGTCCCTGCTGGGTTACTCGCTCCTGTGTCCCTGCTGGGTTACTCGCTCCTGTGTCCCTGCTGGGTTACTTGCTGCTGTGTCCCTGCTGGGTTACTCACTCCTGTGTCCCTGCTGGGTTACTCGCTCCTGTGTCCCTGCTGGTTTCTCGCTGCTGTGTCCCTCCTGGGTTTCTCGCTGCTGTGTCCCTGCTGGGTTACTCGCTGCTGTGTCCCTGCTGGGTTACTCGCTCCTGTGTCCCTGCTGGGTTACTCGCTCCTGTGTCCCTGCTGGGTTACTCGCTCCTGTGTCCCTGCTGGGTTACACGCTGCTGTGTCCCTGCTGGGTTTCTCGCTCCTGTGTCCCTGCTGGGTTTCTTGCTCCTGTGTCCCTGCTGGGTTTCTTGCTCCTGTGTCCCTGCTGGTTACTCGCTGCTGTGTCCCTGCTGGGTTACTCGCTCCTGTGTCCCTGCTGGGTACACGCTGCTGTGTCCCTGCTGGGTTTCTTGCTCCTGTGTCCCTGCTGGGTTACTCGCTGCTGTGTTCCTGCTGGGTTACTCGCTCCTGTGTCCCTGCTGGGTTAGGCTAGGGTCAGACTAACGCATTTTTATGTTGTCTGTGAAAAAGTGCGTTCGAACGAATGGACGCATTTTTTCACAGAATACGTGATAGTGGTCATACGACGCGCATTTTCGTCCGTGATTTTGTACGGATCATCAATAAAACACTTTTTGCGTCTGGACGTTATGTTGGCCGGACATTAGCAGCGTCTGACGTCTCCTAATCACACACACACGCCGCTAGCGGACGCAGCGCATTCTCTACGTCAGTACCTGCGGTTTCACGTTCTCGAAAAAATGCGTTCATTTTCCACTTGCGTTGCGCAGCCGGACTTTTGTGCGGCCGTACTTCATATATTGGCCGTCATTGCCCGGCATCTGCTGCTAGTGCGGCCGTGATTAAGTGCGCCAGAACGCGCGTTCGCACTGCCTCAGTCTGACCCTAGCCTTACTCGCTCCTGTGTCCCTGCTGGGTTACACGCTGCTGTGTCCCTGCTGGGTTTCTTGCTCCTGTGTCCCTGCTGGGTTACTCGCTCCTGTGTCCCTGCTGGGTTACTCGCTGCTGTGTCCCTGCTGGGTTACTCGCTCCTGTGTCCCTGCTGGGTTACTCGCTCCTGTGTCCCTGCTGGGTTACTCGCTGCTGTGTCCCTGCTGGGTTTCTTGCTCCTGTGTCCCTGCTGGGTTACTCGCTCCTGTGTCCCTGCTGGGTTACTCGCTCCTGTGTCCCTGCTGGGTTACTCGCTGCTGTGTCCCTGCTGGGTTACTCGCTCCTGTGTCCCTGCTGGGTTACTCGCTCCTGTGTCCCTGCTGGGTTACACGCTGCTGTGTCCCTGCTGGGTTTCTTGCTCCTGTGTCCCTGCTGGGTTACTCGCTCCTGTGTCCCTGCTGGGTTACACGCTGCTGTGTCCCTGCTGGGTTTCTTGCTCCTGTGTCCCTGCTGGGTTACTCGCTCCTGTGTCCCTGCTGGGTTACTCGCTGCTGTGTCCCTGCTGGGTTACTCGCTCCTGTGTCCCTGCTGGGTTACTCGCTCCTGTGTCCCTGCTGGGTTACACGCTGCTGTGTCCCTGCTGGGTTTCTTGCTCCTGTGTCCCTGCTGGGTTACTCGCTCCTGTGTCCCTGCTGGGTTACTCGCTCCTGTGTCCCTGCTGGGTTACTCGCTCCTGTGTCCCTGCTGGGTTACTCGCTGCTGTGTCCCTGCTGGGTTACTCGCTCCTGTGTCCCTGCTGGGTTACTCGCTCCTGTGTCCCTGCTGGGTTACACGCTGCTGTGTCCCTGCTGGGTTTCTTGCTCCTGTGTCCCTGCTGGGTTACTCGCTCCTGTGTCCCTGCTGGGTTACACGCTGCTGTGTCCCTGCTGGGTTTCTCGCTCCTGTGTCCCTGCTGGGTTACTCGCTCCTGTGTCCCTGCTGGGTTACTCGCTGCTGTGTCCCTGCTGGGTTACTCGCTCCTGTGTCCCTGCTGGGTTACTCGCTCCTGTGTCCCTGCTGGGTTACACGCTGCTGTGTCCCTGCTGGGTTTCTTGCTCCTGTGTCCCTGCTGGGTTACTCGCTCCTGTGTCCCTGCTGGGTTACTCGCTCCTGTGTCCTGCTGGGTTACTCGCTCCTGTGTCCCTGCTGGGTTACTCGCTGCTGTGTCCCTGCTGGGTTACTCGCTCCTGTGTCCCTGCTGGGTTACTCGCTCCTGTGTCCCTGCTGGGTTACACGCTGCTGTGTCCCTGCTGGGTTTCTTGCTCCTGTGTCCCTGCTGGGTTACTCGCTCCTGTGTCCCTGCTGGGTTACACGCTGCTGTGTCCCTGCTGGGTTTCTGCTCCTGTGTCCCTGCTGGGTTACTCGCTGCTGTGTCCCTGCTGGGTTACTCGCTCCTGTGTCCCTGCTGGGTTACTCGCTCCTGTGTCCCTGCTGGGTTACTCGCTCCTGTGTCCCTGCTGGGTTACTCGCTCCTGTGTCCCTGCTGGGTTACTCGCTCCTGAGTCCCTGCTGGGTTACTCGCTCCTGTGTCCCTGCTGGGTTACACGCTGCTGTGTCCCTGCTGGGTTTCTTGCTCCTGTGTCCCTGCTGGGTTACTCGCTCCTGTGTCCCTGCTGGGTTACTCGCTCCTGTGTCCCTGCTGGGTTACTCGCTCCTGAGTCCGTGCTTTTTGGTCCCATCTAGACTTTTTTGGGTTTTTCTCATTTGGTTGATGATAAAGAACAGGAAAACTAACAGTCTGTGATGCGAAGTAATAGAATGTAACAAGAGCTCACACTCTAAAATATGACATGCGCGCCCTATGGGCACCTACACGCTCTGCGAGACAAGACAGATCTGGGCTTAAAAACACATGGTTTTTATTTATCGCTGGGCAGAGGAAGGACAGATGGGACGTGATAGAAAAAAAAATGATTTAAAAAACCATCCTGTGTGGCTTCAAGAACCTTCTATAACGGCTATCAAAGAGAAATATATATATATTTATATACACACACACACACACACATGCGATACAGAGCATATATAGATAGAGAGAAAGATACATATATCCGCAAACACACAGAGATATGATACAGAATATATATATATATATACACACACACACAATATAAAAAAGGGATCATTACGTACTGCTATACTCGGGATTTTGGCATCTGGACGAACACGGCATATACAGTATATATATATATTGTGACATAGCCACTTGACACATGAATTCGTGCTTTGGCTTTTCTTTATTGGGCAGCCACAGTATATGTAGTAGAGATATGAGCATTCGTTAAGGGAAAAATTCGGAATTTGGAACGAAATTTGATAATTCGTATTTTGGAAGTACTTCCGAATAACGAATCGATACGAATTCGAAACTAAATGGTACATACAGTCATGGCCGAAATTGTTGGCACCCCAGAAATTTTTCCAGAAAATCAAGTATTTCTCACATAAAAGTATTGCAGTGACACATGTTTTGCTATACACAGGTTTATTCCCTTTGTGTGTATTGGAACAAAACAAAAAAAAGGGAGGAAAAAAAGCAAATTGGACATAATGTCACAAAACTCCAAAAATGGGCTGGACAAAATTCTTAGCACCCTTAACTTAATATTTGGTTGCACACCCTTTGGAAAAAATAACTGAAATCAGTGGCTTCCTATAACCATCAATAAGCTTCTTGCACCTCTCACCCGTATTTTGCTCCACTCTTCCTTTGCAAACTGCTCCAGGTCTCTCTTATTGGAAGGGGGGCGCCTTTTCCCAACAGCAATTTTAAGATCTCTCCACAGGTGTTCAATGGGATTTAGATCTGGACTCATTGCTGGCCACGTCAGAACTCTCCAGCGCTTTGTTGCCATCCATTTCTGGGTGCTTTTTGACGTATGTTTGGGGTCATTGTCCTGCTGGAAGACCCAAGATCTCAGACGCAAACCCAGCTTTCTGACACTGGGCTCTACAGTGCGACCCAAAATCCTTTGGTAATCCTCAGATTTCATGATGCCTTGCACACATTCAAGGCACCCAGTGTCAGAGGCAGCAAAACAACCCCAAAACATCATTGAACCTCCACCATATTTCACTGTAGGTACTGTGTTCTTTTCTTTGTAGGCCTCATTCCATTTTCGGTAAACAGTAGAATGATGTGCTTTACCAAAAAGCTCTATCTTGGTCTCATCTGTCCACAAGACGTTTTCTCAGAAGGATTTTGGCAAACTGTAGTCTTGTTTTTTTATGAAGTACAAAGAAACAAACGAGGCAGCGCTACTTCACTCTTTTGGGGAAAATGTACACAGGGAAAGGGAAAAAACGAGGATTATATAATGCCAAACAGTCAGGAATGACTGGTAGGAAATACCATTGGGTTCACAAAACACTTGAAGTCAAATAGAACATACATTGGTGCATAATGAAGAATGTTCTAAAAAAAATAATGATGGTTTCTGTACACAAGTGTTCTTTCTTCTGTTTAAGGGTATATGTCCAACTGTAAGGTGGATACCTCGACAAAGAAAGAGAAAAAATATGTAGTTTGTTTTTTTTATGCCTCTGTGTCAGCAGTGGGGTCCTCCTGGATCTCCTGCCATAGCGTTTCATTTCAGTTAAATGTCGATGGATAGTTCGCGCTGACATTGATGCTCCCTGAGCCTGCAGGACAGCTTGAATTTCTTTGGAACTTGTTTGGGGCTGCTTATCCACCATCCGGACTATCCTGCGTTGCAACCTTTCATCAATTTTTCTCTTCCGTCCACCCACAGAGAGATTAGCTACAGTGCCATGGGTTGCAAACTTCTTGAAAATGTTGCACACTGTGGACAAAGGCAAATCTAGATCTCTGGAGATGGACTTGTAACCTTGAGATTGTTGATATTTTTCCACAATTTTGGTTCTCAAGTCCTCAGACAGTTCTCTTCTCCTCTTTCTGTTGTCCATGCTTAGTGTGGCACACACAGACACACAATGCAAAGACTAAGTGAACTTCTCTCCTTTTTATCTGCTTTCAGGTATGATTTATATATTGCCCACACCTGTTACTTTCCCCAGGTGAGTTTACAGGAGCATCACATGCTTGAAACAATCTTATTTATCCACAATTTTGAAAGGATGCCAAGAATTTTGTCCAGCCCATATTTGGAGTTTTGTGTGACATTATGTCCAATTTGCTTTTTTTCCTCCCTTTTTTTGCAAAGGAAGAGTGGTCCAAAATTCCGGGTGAGAGGTGTAAGAAGCTTATTGATGGTTATAGGAAGTGACTGATTTCAGTTATTTTTTCCAAAGGGTGTGCAACCAAATATTAAGTTAAGGGTGTCAAGAATTGTGTCCAGCCCATTTTTGGAGTTTTGTGTGACATTATGTCCAATTTGCTTTTTTTCCTCGCTTTTTTTGTTTTGTTCCAATACACACAAAGGGAATAAACATGTGTATAGCAAAACATGTGTTACTGCAATACTTTCTGTGAAAAATACTTGATTTTCTGGAAACATTTCTGGGGTGCCAACAATTTCGGCCATGACTGTAAACAAATTTATTTTGTTTTACACTGTGTCATCATAAAAGAAAAATTTGAATAACTGATATCAACTATTAAATTGATCTTAACTGACAATACAAGTAATAATCAGCAAAGAACTTTATGAAACAAATTCATTTTGTTTCACGGTTTAATTTGACTCAAATACTAAATCTGTGACACAGCTTAAAATTTAACCCTAGCTTTTCTTCTAACGGCAAAATTTGATCAATTGGGGTTTTATTTAGTGATCCGAAATTCGAATTGATATCAACTATCGAATTGATATATGAAATTCGAAATTTCAAAAATCGATCCAAAACTAAACGAAATTAGTTACGAAATTCCGAAGACGAAATGATTTAAAAACAAGGAAACGAAACAAAACAAATTTTTCAGCCATGCACCTAATATGAAGAGTATCCAAATAATCAAGAACATAAAACAAAAGCTACTCCTCATTCAGAGTCTAACGGAACATTATTCTACCCTCACTGTAACATTGGGCAGCTAAGCCGCTTCCCAAAAGACAAAGCAAAATAAAGTGGTACTTCCCTAAGTAACTTTGGGGCTTTGTCTCCTCCGCTGCTGCTCCCAGCACAAAGACTGCTCTCACAGGGAACCACCTAAAGGCAGCGCAGACTGAATCAGCAGCCAGCTGAGAATTAACCCTATAGGGGAAAAGGGCTTTCTCCATCCCCCTGCTAACACGTGTACGTGCAAGATTCCTGCACCGTATGTTTGCATAGAACCGCGACGGCAGGTTAAACATAATACAAACTATCGCACATAAGAAACGCTAAACCTGCACGTGTGATTATTTTCTGTTGCGACCGGCGGGAAAACAAAATAAAATATGAAATTTAGATTTCTCATATTAAATGAGGGTTATGCTGCAACTCCTAAAATCTGACCCGAAGCAATGAAATAAATTATGCGTTTTATGCAAATTATTTACGTTATTTTTACTGTACACACACACACACACACACACACACAGACACAGACACACAGACACACACACACACACACACAGACACACAGACACACACAATATTGTATTTAATCAGAATACAGAATCACAACAACTAATAAACACAGATACATAATGAGATCAGTGCGATATTATTTAATAAAGACTTATCTCATGAGTAACGCGCCGCCGCCGCTTCGTGGCCACCGTGTAACCGCACCATCTTCTCCTGTGTTTTATCTGTTTGGTATCAGTTATATTGTAAAGGAGGAGAACGAGGCCTGGTTCCGGACGTCTGACCAGGCGTTCATCTCATGTGGTTTCCATAAAGTCCGTGCAAGTTCTCACTTTGCCAATTTCTATTTGTCTCCAAGGTATCTACGGACACGGAGGAGATCTTCACCTCTCGATCGTCAAATGACTACCACCGGTGATTATGAGGACTACCCAGAAGACAATTTCACAGTTAAATTCAACTATCCCACCAATTTGCCCATCGACATTCCTTCAGCGGAAATTCCGACATCGCCTTATGAATGGGCCGCCGTGGTCATCTACAGCTTAGTGTTTGTCCTCGGCGTGCCCGGTAACGCCTTGGTCGTGTGGATGACAGCTTTTGAAATGAAAAGGACGGTGAACACGGTTTGGTTCCTCAACCTGGCCATCGCAGACCTGCTGTGCTGCCTGGTGGTGCCATTTTCAATCATGGAACTAGCGCTACAGAAGAAGTGGCTCCTGGGCCTTTTCGCATGCAAGACCCTTCCCTCCGTTCTTCTGGTGAACATGTACGCGAGCGTTCTCCTCCTCACCTTGATTAGTATTGACCGATGCGCCTTGGTCATCAAACCAATTTGGTGTCAAAACAAGAGGACGGTGAGGAAAGCTCACGTGGCCTGTGTGGTGGTGTGGATATTCGCTCTCCTCTTGAGCAGCCCTTCTTTCATATTCAGGCAAACAAATGAGCAAAACAGCATAACCAAATGCTCCATGGTCTACAACTTGCTTGGCAACCACCACCAAACCGTGCAGAACTTCATAGCCATTTTCCGCTTACTTATGGGATTCGTGATCCCATTCGTGGTCATCACAATCTCTTACGGCGTGTTGGTGAGAAGGGTCAGTGGGCGATTCAGTCATTCGAGTAAAACCATGAAAGTGGTCGTGGTGGTCATCACTGGATTTTTTGTCTGCTGGTTCCCATATCATGTGGCGGGGCTCATCCTCACGGTGCACGAACCTAGTACAGAATTGTACAAATCCACATTGATGGTTGACCCAGTCTTGATTAGCATCGCCTTCGTCAACAGTTGCATCAACCCCATCATTTACGTTCTGGTGGGACAAGATTTCAAGAGCAAATTCAGGAAGTCCATCAAAGCGATTCTGAGGAACGTCTTGGCCGAGGAATCCAGCCAAGCCTACGAATCCAGAAAGACGGCAACCAGCTCACAAACCAAGAACACAGACACTCTTGTGTAGCTTGTTTCTGATGAGAAGAAGACCATTGACTGTGTCTTAAAGGAGCAGAGCAAGTGTGAGAAGAAGACCAGGAAGGATAGGTTGACCATGGGGGGCTGTAGACAGATTCCTCTTTTCGTATCAAATAGACAATAGCTCTTTATATATTGGGTAGCTCTATTAACCAGAGTAGACCCAGAGGATGATTTCTTCCCCTTGCTCTCCTGAATCAGGCCTTCAGAATGAGGGAATGATGGAAAGTCTCCTGCTTACCCACTCGATACCTTTCTTAACGCTCACCCAGCAGCCCATGGTGCACGACATTTACAAGGCCCCTTCCCCGGGTCCTCTGACTGATAGGAAGTCCAGTTGACCCCCTCGGCTCCTTTTTTTCTACAAAATATATTTATTTCTATATTATTTTATGTTATTATATGTTATAGCCGGCATTTGTTTTGAGGACGGTTTGGAGGAGACACGTCTTCCTCGAGCCAGGTTTAGCGAACGTGTCTGAATTTGGAGGTTGACCGGTTTATCCAAGAAACCTCGGTTTTCCACAAAGGGTTTTTTTCTGGATCCATTAAAGCAATTCAGAAAGCAGTGACGTCACAACAGACGCAAGTTTCGGGAGGGGCACACTACCAGTTTTGGCCAAGCGCAGGTTTGCAGAGTGGGCACCGGATTGCAGGCTGCACTCAAATTCACTCTCCCCTGGATTTTGCTGCACAGGGTCTGTCCTCCTGGTTGGTGACACCTGACAGACCCCGCACGGCGAGACAGGAGAAAGTGAGTTATTGCAGCAGCATTGTTTGCTTTGTAACTAATATGCAGACAATGCGGCGGCTTTAGAACAAAAAAGGGGAAAAAAAAAAAGGTTATTTGTACATTTTACTCGGTCATGTTTGGCATCGTTGGAAATTCAGGACTCAGACCTTTCCAATGGCACATCACTTGACCTTGTGGGTTGTATGGAACTGGAGATACAAGGGTCCAAATGACCCCTGCATCTCCTCTAATCGGATTGCAACTGGGGTGGGGGGCACCTGCACCCCCTGTGCCCCCATCCTGGATCATCCAGTCATCACTAGAGGTAGCAGATAGGTAAGAGTAGTATATCAAACCACAGATACTTGGCTTTAGCTACACATGTGTATTTACTGTGCATATATTGTGTCCACGGGGCGCTCTCGACATTTTGTGATGCATCGTGGGATGCCCCTAAATTTTCCCAAAATGCAGGTTATGTGTAAAATATCCATGTTTTGTTGTGTGTTTGTCAAATATCTCTATTTTATTGCCGTGTATTATAAAAGGTCATGTGTTTTTTTTAAGGAAATGTTACAGAAAACAAAACGTTCTAAACACGAAGGAATAAAAAATAAATGGAACGCTTTTACACAAAACGTATCATTTCGTGGTGTTTATGTGTGCAAAACCAGGACTGGCAAACTCCAGCCTCCCCACGTGAACTACAACTCCCATGATTCTCTGGCTGTCAAACTCACGCCCCCCCCCCCCCCCCCAGATGTTGATGCCTACAAACAATTACCAGAATCCCTTCATTGTGATAGATGGCCGGGGAATCATGGGAGTTGTAGTTCAGAAACATCTGGAGGGGACTGGAGTTTGACAGCCCTGATCTAATACAGTCAGAGAATTCTGGGAATTGTAGGCCACCATCATCTTGGGGAACGGAGTTTGACAGCCCTGTCCTAAACGCCTCTCGTAGCCAAAACTCGAGTGGTCGAAATGTTGTCGTGTTGGAACAAAGCGCAGCATCGTTACATCCGGGTTACAAACGTCGACGCTCACAATAGCGCGGCGCGGACGCAGGTAAGGATTATGGTGAAAGGGACACATTAATAATTACTCATCCTGACCACTTTACTGTTTAAGAGGTCGGGTTGTGAGGAGTGCCCCCCCCCCCCTCGGTCTGGAGAAAACACAAGATGAAGCAGAGGAGTTTCCTCCACCCCCACCCAGCGTCACCACCACCCGGGATTTTTGAATTTTTCCGGCTGCCGGTCACTAGTGACGTCACACACAGAGAGAGCGACTGACGTCACCCCCTGAGACCAGTCGCTGTAGCGAGCGTTCCCAGAGACGCAGCGATGGATCAGATCTGTGCATGCGCGTGCAGCTCCGATCCATCGCTCTGCGGAACATGTATATGTAAAGTGTGTGAGTCCCACAGCGCTGCACATGTGCGATTTCTACACTATACAAGTGGTATAGGAGCACAAACTGCGCCGAAAGGATTCAGGGACTTCCGGGTTCAGGAGACCCTGAGCCGAAGAGAGGGAGCAGCGCGTGGCGAGGGGGGGGGGAGGAGGGGAGGAAAAAAAAAATATATATATATTCTGAGGCCGCCAGCAGGATCCGCCCAATTATTGAAGGACGAACAAAGAACGCCATTATTAATAACGTATCCCTTTAAATTCACCATTTAGGTAACATGTAAGATCAGGGACTACGAGACGACGCTGGGGGGGGGGGATATTGGTGACGATGACCTGCCGGCCTGTCTAATCTCTATGAATCTCAGCCACAGGAAGGAAATGTGTTTAATGGACAAGTTGCACTTTCTGACACTGCAACACAAAGGCGTCTCTGGATGGAGAATCACGCTTGTCATCAACATTGGGCTCGCCTGCCTGATGGACCCTATGCTGCGAACCAGGGCATTCCATGCGTTACCAAACTACATGTCCCATGATGCTTATCAAAAGGCTTTTTGGGCACCATGGGATCTGTAGTTCTGAGACATACAGGGTTATTCAAAGAGATCCGAATGGCTGGAGAAAGGTAACCGAATGCTGAAAATCAGCGTTCGGTTACCTTTCTTGGCCATTCGGCTATCCAGAGAGCAGGCAATTCACCAAATCCTGGCGAATTGCCTGCACATATGGTGCCTGCACATACGGTGCCTGTTCGAGGGCAGTGAATCCCCCATAGAGAAGCAATGCTTCAGCTATTCAGAGAACACAAACCAGCAGTGAAAGGTTCCCGAAATGCCCTGCCATTCGGTGGTTTAATTCGGCAGGTTTATTCAGGAGAATCCCATAGGCTTCAATGTTAAAAATATTCCCGTTTTAATTCAATATCTAATAAACCGTTCATTATAAAATTCTGCAGTAAAGAGTCTCTTTATTTATAGATTTTTTAGGATATTTTAAGCATTTTTCTGTGTTTTTTATTTTTTTTAAAAAAAGTCAGATTTTTTTTGATTTTTTTTTTAAGTTTACTTATATTTTCTGTAACAGCCCTTTTTATTATCATTCATTGGATCATATGTAAATTTCAGACATTTTCGCTCAGTAGTTTCTTTGCAAACAGCGTTTCATTTTTCAAACATTCAAGCAAACTGTTTTTCTAATTTATTCACTTCACCTTGTCTGCGGTGTCGGCTTTTTCCGGCGGCTTCGCTGCGGGTGATCGGCTCCTGCTCGGGTTTTTCTGGCGTCTTAATCCAGATGTTTTTGCGGGTTTCGGCGTGCATTCGCCGGGTTTTTGCGGTGACTTTTCGTCGGGTTCACTGCAGTTTTCCCCTGCGCTTCGACGGCCCTGTGCTGTTTGCTGAATACACCGCAGGGTCGCCGAAATGGGATCGCCGAATCGGCCCGAATTGAAGAGAACGAAAAGTCACCGAACGTGCGGTGACTTTTCGATTCTCTTTGAATAACCCTGATAGCCTAAAGGCTTATGGAGTAGGTATACGCAGCCCGTGTTCATGGTTAGGCAACCTTTGCTCTCCACTTGTTTTGGAACTACATTTCCCAAGAGGCCAAGTCAACTTGATGAATGTCTAAACATCATGGGAGTTGTAGTTCCAAAACACCTGCAGCGTTATTCAGAGAAAGGTGAAACTCTGGAGAACTTTTGGAGAAGTCAAAACGGCCAAACCGGATAAATTCTCCCCTTTATCTCACTTTCCAGATCAGCTATTGTGACATACAGGGTTATCCAAAGAGATTCGAAAAGTCACCGCACGTTCGGTGACTTTTCATTCTCTTCAATTCCGTTCGTTTTGCCGATCCCATTTCGGCGACCCTGCGGTGTATTCAGCAAACACCACAGGGTCCCCGAATTGCAGGGAAAGGCTGCCGCAAACCTGACAAAAACTAACCGCAAAACCCGGCGAATGTACGCTGAAAACCCGCAAAAACATCTGGATTAACCTGCCGAAAACCACAGAAAAACCCGAGCAGGAGCCGATCACCCGCAGTGAAGCCGCCGGAAAAAGCCCTAACTTGCTCCTGAGGTGGACGCCTTATAAGCGAAATGCGTAGAGCGTTAGGGCTAAAGTCTTATTTATTCTTTTATTACTGACCAGCGGACCCTGGGGGGAGGGGGGGGTCACCTTCTTGGCACATTTTCTGTATTTCTTACTATTTTTCAGCTGTTTCTGAGACCAATCTAAGGATCGCGCTGCACAATTGTCTTTGTGTTTCTTTGGTTACTTGTTTATGCTGAAACAAATACTTGCTGGAATTTTCCTTTTTATATGCTGTTTATTACCTATTTCAGCTCCCATTCTTACCAAGTGCCTCCTCCGCTACAGCCAGTGGCGTAGCGTGGGGGGTGCCACGGGGCGGTCGCCCCGGCGCAATTTTCTTAGGGGGCGCAAAATTTCAAAAAAAATTTGAACCACTAATATTTTCCAGCAGGGATCAGCAAGTGTTGTCCAGTTTGCCACACCGGCGGTGACCTAGCACTCCGAATTCTGGTCCTGTCCTGACTCCTCCTTAGGCTGGGTTCACACCTGCGTAGCGCTGCGTCGCGCCATGCGAAAAAAAAAGGGCAAACTAGCGCGTTCGCGGCTATGATATGGCCGCGATCGCGCTGCTGTATGCCCGAAAAGAAGCTCCCGAACTTCTTTTTGCGTTGGCCGTTTTAAAGCGCGTTCCTGCACGCTTTAAAACGCTTAGGTCTGAATGGGTCCCATAGCAAAGCATGGGATTTCCCCGTTCCTGCGTTTTAAAGCGTGCACGAACGCGCGTTAAAACGGCTAGGTGTGAACGGGGCCTTAACGCTGACATGAGTCACATGAAGCAGCGCAGCATTATTCACCGGAACACCCTGTACCATGCTTGTCAGCCCCCCTTGAAGCCCTGTGCCAGCCCCCCCGCCGCTGGCAGCCGTTGAACAGGAAGGAAGGAGGGATGGAGGCGCCTGCCCTGCAGTACAATTAAAATCCGGTCTCCACTAAGCCCCCTGGACAGCTCCCCCGGGCCACCAACAACTTCATGCAGGTAGGCGACACTGTATGACACCAAAACAGAGTGACCAACACACAGTGAGGGGGTACAGGGAGAGGATGACTGGGTATGCTGGGAGAGAGTGACTGGGGATATTCAATAGAGAGAGAGTGACTGGGGGTACTGTGAGAAAGAGGGGGTACTTGGAGAGAAAAGAGAGAGAGTGACTGGGGGTACTGGGAGAGAGTGACTTGGGTTACTGGGAGAGTGTGACGGGGTACTGGGGGAGTAACTGGGGTACTTGGAGAGAGAGACAGACACTGGGGTACTGGGAAAAAGTGGGGGTACTTGGAGAGAGTGACTGGGGGTACTGGGAGAGAGTGAGTGACTGGGGGTACTGGGGGAGTAACTGGGGGTACTGAGAGAGAGAAAGACTGGGGATACTGGGAAAAAGTGGGGGTACTTGGAGAGTGACTGGGGTATTGAGAGAAAGTGGGGTACTGACAGTGACTGGGGGTACTTGGAGGGAGAGAGTGAAGGAGAATCAGGCTGAAGGATGGTTGTTACTATGAGCCAGGCAGCCATCTTGTGCAGAATATTGGTTCACCAGTAAATAGAATAGATTTTTATTAGATGTGCAAAGTAGAGCTTATATAGAATTCCAAGAATGCGTGGCAGATTAGAAAGCTAGCAATAAAAACCAGACAGAATCCGTCCGGCTCTTGGCACGAGAGACAGGAAGATTTATGAATGAGGCAAGGTCACTGAGATGTGCAGAGGAACAAAGAAACATAGAGAACAGACCAGGCCCCAGGCTATCTGAATAAACATAGCCGATAGGGAGGGAGGTACTGCCCTGAGAAAGACAGCACAACAAATCACAGACTGTCAAACTAATATGAAGTGTATCAATTTATAGTTATATGTGGAATGTTTTTTGTGTTTGGGCTAATGATGGGAGGTATTAACCCACGTGGGGTGGAATAAAGTGTCATCGGAGGTGGGCTAATTGGGATGTACCTAATTACGTATTTTTGGGTATAAGATCCCTTGCACGGGGGAGAAGGGGCTCACTCTTTGCGATTCAATCCTGTGTGGGCACTTGTGTGACGACACAATAAAGTTTGCCTTTCCTGAAGAGACTCGTGTTTGGACAATCCTTGCTTGTGTCTGGTCCGGCGCCGTTCTGAAAGTGAACCTGTCTGACTCCGGTTACATTTCTGGGGGCTCGTCCGGGATAACGGGCCTTTTGCCAAGACACAGGCAACGGCTGCTGAACACAGTGCAGCGATATTGACTGCAGGTGCACGAGAATCCCGCTGGTTGGGCGTCCGTTGAAGGTGAGCTGACATCTGCAGGCGCCAAGCAGGATTTCCTGTTCAGTGGACCTCGTCTCGTCCCAAACGGACCCCCGACCAGGGAACTGGGACACCACTGAGTCTGAGGAAACAGCAAGCAGCGCCGGCGATAGATAACGTGTCTTCTATGTTTTGTATGTCTAAAGGAGATACCGGTATCTAAGGGAAACGTCCGACTGAGATAGACGGATAAGAGGATGCGATGGCCACCATCCTATTGGCATATCTAGCCCGCCGCTGATAGCACTGACATTGAAGGAGCCAGAGTGGCTAGCGGGTGTCTGGATTCGGGGGAATTGAATGCCAATCAAAGGGTAGTTCTGTAAGTGAGGGAAAAGGTAACCACGTGGAGTTGCATAAGTCAGTAGTCAGTGTTTGTAAATAGAGCTTCACCACGTGGGTAAAAAGGAAAGGAGGAGGGATTTTCTGTGACTGGGCTGAGAGCCTGAGTCAGTGCTAGTGTGCACGTCGTGTAGTGAAAAGGGCTTATAGTGGAGCCAGCGGTAGCTGCAGAGATAGTGGTGCTGAGTGGGTAGATTATCCATAAGGCAAATTGGAATTGCAGATTTTTTAAAAAAAGTCAGATTTTTTTTGATTTTTTTTTAAGTTTACTTATTTTTTCTGTAACAGCCCTTTTTATTATCATTCATTGGATCATATGTAAATTTCAGACATTTTCGCTCAGTAGTTTCTTTGCAAACAGCGTTTCATTTTTCAAACATTCAAGCAAACTGTTTTTCTAATTTATTCACTTCACCTCATCTGCGGTGTCGGCTTTTTCCGGCGGCTTCGCTGCGGGTGATCGGCTCCTGCTCGGGTTTTTCTGGCGTCTTAATCCAGATGTTTTTGCGGGTTTCGGCGTGCATTCGCCGGGTTTTTGCGGTGACTTTTCGTCGGGTTCACTGCAGTTTTCCCCTGCGCTTCGACGGCCCTGTGGTGCTTGCTGAATACACCGCAGGGTCGCCGAAATGGGATCGCCGAATCGGCCCGAATTGAAGAGAACGAAAAGTCACCGAACGTGCGGTGACTTTTCGATTCTCTTTGATAACCCTGATAGCCTAAAGGCTTATGGAGTAGGTATACGCAGCCCGTGTTCATGGTTAGGCAACCTTTGCTCTCCACTTGTTTTGGAACTACATTTCCCAAGAGGCCAAGTCAACTTGATGAATGTCTAAACATCATGGGAGTTGTAGTTCCAAAACACCTGCAGCGTTATTCAGAGAAAGGTGAAACTCTGGAGAACTTTTGGAGAAGTCAAAACGGCCAAACCGGATAAATTCTCCCCTTTATCTCACTTTCCAGATCAGCTATTGTGACATACAGGGTTATCCAAAGAGATTCGAAAAGTCACCGCACGTTCGGTGACTTTTCGTTCTCTTCAATTCGGTTCCTTTTGCCGATTGCATTTCG
This sequence comes from Leptobrachium leishanense, assembly GCA_009667805.1. Taxonomy (NCBI): domain Eukaryota; kingdom Metazoa; phylum Chordata; class Amphibia; order Anura; family Megophryidae; genus Leptobrachium; species Leptobrachium leishanense. Next base: position 7,056 of record RXON01000812.1, on the reverse strand, counting down.
GTGACCCTGCGGTGTATTCAGCAAGCACCACAGGGTCCCCGAATTGCAGGGAAAAGCTGCCGCAAACCTGACGAAAACTAACCGAATGCACGCTGAAAACAAGCAAAAACATCTGGATTAACCTTCGAAAAAGAGGAACAGGAGCCGAACAGGAGCCGAATCACACAGAGCCGAAGCAGCTGTGACGTAGAGGAGGCAGTGAATAAATTAGAAAAACCATTTGTATAAATCTGGGAAAAAGAAACGCTGTTTGCAAAGAAACTACTGAGCGAAAATGTCTGAAATTTTCACAGGAGATCCAGGGAATGATAATAAAGAGGGCTGTTACAAAAAAAATAAGTAAACTGAAAAAAAAAAAAAAAAAAATAGGACTTTTAATAAAAATAAAAAAAAATCTGAAAAATGCTTAAAGTATCCTAAAAAATCTATAAATAAAGAGACTTTTTGCTGCAGAATTTTATACTGAACGGTTTATTAGATATTGAATTAAAACGGGAATATTTTTAACATTGAAGCCTATGGGATTCGCCTGAATAAACCTGCCGAATTAAACCACCGAATGACAGGGCATTTCGGGAACCTTTCACTGCTGGTTTGTGTTCTCTGAATAGCCGAAGCAGTGCTTCTCTATGGGGATTTCACTGCCCTCGAACAGGCACCGAACAGGCACCGTATGTGCAGGCAATTCGCCAGGATTTGGCGAATTGCCTGCTCTCTGGATAGCCGAATGGCCAGGAAAGGTAACCGAACGCTGATTTTCAGCGTTCGGTTACCTTTCTCAAGCAATTCGGATCTCTTTGGATAACCCTGATAGAATTTTCACTTCTGCTAACGTTCTCTCAATGTCAAAATAGCTGATCTGGAAAGTGAGATAAAGGGGAGAATTTATCCGGTTTGGCCGTTTTGACTTCTCCAAAAGTTCTCCAGAGTTTCACCTTTCTCTGAATAACGCTGCTGGAGGGCCAAGGTTGCCAGCCCCTATTTTTAGGGTGCACAGAGATTATACATCATTTACAAATGGTTACATTTTTATCATTAACCAAATAAATAAATTTAATCAAAAAGTGCAGATGGGACAAACGCAGCGGCAAATAACAGGGCAGGCGAGCCTACTGGATACGTGAAACGCTGTGTCTTCGGGCTTTAGTTGGGGTTGCCAGGCCGGCCATGTTGTCCGAACACCTATAATTTATTCATGCTGATGGGCAGTGCATGAAAAATGCCACCCCGCAGCATGTATAACCCATACACTAAGGAATCAGAGGAATCCCAGGTGACTTGCCTTGATTTCCTTCCTGCAGCATATGGATTATACATGGTGCAGGGCAGCACTTTTCCCTGTGCTCCGCTCTGCGTGAAACAGTAACGTGTCCAGTAAATCATGGCCGACCTGGCAGTCCTAGCTTTTTTTTTTTTTGCAGTTTCCTGGATGTTGCAGGCTTGACAGGAAATTTATAAATCTTGATGCGTTGCGTCATTTTATTACTCCATAATAATAGGATATTACGAGATCAGCGCCAACTGCTAACGACAACAATGCAGCCCTGTGATGCGTCCGGCTGTCCGGCCAGCACCTCTGTAATCCCGTAACCTGGGCAGGAGGAGGCCGGGGCTGCCAGCGGAAATAATGGGGTCCTTTACTGAAGAGCTGGACGGGTGTGTTCTCCAGGCTACCTAAGATAAAAGCTGGCAGCTGAATGAGATAAAACAGGGAGCTTAAAAATCTTCTAATCTACCCAGGCCCGGATTAAGATCTCTGTGGGGCTGGAGCTGAATATTTTGGTGTCTTTTTTTTGTACTTTAGTGAAATTAAAACATATTTTATTTAATAGTGCAGGTACGGCTATATGTAACCAGGCAGATACTGTGTGACTAATTATTCAGATTTAAATCATTTAATGAGTGTAAAAACCTTTTTTTCATCATCCAAACCTTTGTGGTTATATATTCCATAGGGCAATCTTGTTAAAACAAAGTGAAATGGGAACCTGTTACTGCATTTTTCTGAGAAAATGTTGGCAGGAAAAGTCAGCCTCTGCGTGCTGTGTGTCGGTAATCTTCTAACCGGTTAGATCATCTCTCCTTGGCAATATATCATCAGGATCGATCCGAGAGAGATCAAGCATCTAGAATAACCACACGGACACGTGGAGGTTCTTTCACTTACAGGGTTATCCAAAGAGATTCGAATTGCTTGAGAAAGGTAACCGAACGCTGAAAATCAGCGTTCGGTTACCTTTCCTGGCCATTCAGCTATCCAGAGAGCAGGCAATTCGCCAAATCCTGGCGAATTGCCTGCACATACGGTGCCTGTTCGGTGCCTGTTCGAGGGCAGTGAAATCCCCATAGAGAAGCACTGCTTCGACTATTCAGAAAACACAAACCAGCAGTGAAAGGTTCCCCTAATGCCCTGCCATTCGGTGGTTTCATTCGGCAAATTTATTCAGGAGAATCCCATAGACTTCAATGTTAAAAATATTCCTGTTTTAATTCAATATCTAATAAACCGTTCATTATAAAATTCTGCAGTAAAGAGTCTCTTTATTTATAGATTTTTTTAGGATACTTTAAGCATTTTTCTGAATTTGTAAAAAAAAAATTAAAAGTCCGATTTTTTTTTTTTTTTTCAGTTTACTTATTTTCTTTGTAACAGCCCTCTTTATTATCATTCCCTGGACCTCCTGTGAAAATTTCAGACATTTTCGCTCAGTAGTTTCTTTGCAAACAGCGTTTCATTTTCCCAGATTCATACAAATGGTTTTTCTAATTTATTCACTGCCTCCTCTACGTCACAGCTGCTTATTCGGCTCCTGTTCGGCTCCTGTTCGGCTTTTTCGAAGATTAATCCAGATGTTTTTGCTTGTTTTCAGCGTGCATTCGGTGAGTTTTCGTCAGGTTTGCGGCAGCTTTTCCCTGCAATTCGGGGACCCTGTGGTGCTTGCTGAATACACCGCAGGGTCACCGAAATGCAATCGGCAAAAGGAACCGAATTGAAGAGAACGAAAAGTCACCGAACGTGCGGTGACTTTTCGAATCTCTTTGGATAACCCTGATAGAAGCTCTCCGCTTTTGTTCCTCTTTATTATCATATATACAGTTGTGGTTCAAAATTATTCAACCCCCACTGAAATTGAGTGTTTTGGCCAGTTTGACATTGATTTTGATCATTCAGTCATCTTGCTTACAATTAAATCAAAGAGCACGGTAGTAGGTCAGACAAATATAACATAACATTTATAATGAAATAAGCACAATGTCTTTTTCTGTGCTCACATCATTATCAGTTTTATTCAACCCCCAAGTGACATTCAATCTTAGTACTTAGTACAACCCTTTTACAGTTATAACAGCTTTTAAACGTGAAGCATAGCTTGACACAAGTGTCTTGCAGCCATCTACGGGTATCTTCGCCCATTCGTCATGGGCAAAAGCCTCCAGTTCAGTCACATTCTTAGGCTTGCGCACTGCAACTGCTTTCTTTAAGTCCCACCAGAGGTTCTCAATCGGATTTAAGTCAGGTGACTGCGATGGCCACTCCAAAATGTTCCAGCCTTTATTCTGCAACCATGCTCTAGTGGACTTGGAGGTATGCTTGGGATCATTGTCCTGTTGAAAGGTCAACGTCTCCAAGCCTCAGTTTGTGACGGACTGCATCACATTGTCATCCAATATCTCCTGGTACTGAAGAGAATTCATGGTACCTTGCACACGCTGAAGCTTCCTGTACCTGCAGAAGCAAAACAGCCCCAAAGCATGATTGACCCCCCGCCATGCTTCACAGTAGGCAAGGTGTTCTTTTCTTCATAGGCCTTGTTCTTCCTCTCCAAACATAGCGTTGATCCATTGGCCCAAACAGTTCTAATTTTGTTTCATCAGTCCACAGAACACTATCCCAAAACTTCTGTGGTTTGTCCACATGACTTTTGGCATACTGCAGTCGACTCTTCTTATTCTTTGGAGACAGCAAGGGGGTGCGCCTGGGAGTTCTGGCATGGAGGCCTTCATTACGCAGTGTGCGCCGTATTGTCTGAGCTGAAACTTCAGTACCCACATCTGATAAATCTTTTCTCAGTTCCTCAGCAGTCACGGGACTTTTCTCCACTCTACGCTTCAGTTCAGGTAGCGCACAGCAGTCAAAGTCAGCATCTTCTTTCTGCCACGACCAGGTAGCGTTTCAACAGTGCCCTTTGCCTTGAATTTGCGAATGATGCTTCCTATGGTCTCTCTTGGTATGTTTAACATCTTTGCAATCTTCTTATAGCCATTGCCCTTCCTGTGAAGAGTAATCACCTCTTCTCTTGTCTTCCTGGACCATTCTCTTGACTTCACCATGTTTGTAACCACACCAGTAAATGTCTAGAAGGAGCTGAGTATCACAGTCATTTTAAAGCTGCCTAATTGGTGCTTATTAGGCTTTATTGCTGCTCCGTCACATCCACAGGTGTTTTCAATACCTGATTGAAAACACTTGAATGAACCTCTGTTCTTCAGAGTGGTAGTCTTTAAGGGTTGAAATAATTGTGTCAATGAAGAATTCACAAAAGAACATTTACTACTGTATTACAAAACCAATTGATGTCATTTTAGTTGCATATGGTTCTTTAAAAAGTCCTTGTAATGATTTCATTCTGAATACAATTACAAATGTACACTAAATTCCCTAAAACCCTTTACAGCATTGGGGGTTGAATAATTTTGAACACAACTGTATACTCTTCATGATGTTTCAATATCCAATCAGAGAGAAGTAACAGCTACTAAAATGCCTACAGCAGCATATTAAAAGTTTAAAATACAGAGTAATACAAAGATAAACATAATTTGCAGTGTCATTAGTTTTCTTAATGTTTCTACTTTAACAGGAATTGACATCTGTTTCTGACTGTACTTTTTACTCCCTCTTTGTTAGCATCTCCCCCTTATCTTGGGTGTGCTTTACAACATTTACACAAGCCTGCAGATTCTTAGGCGAGATGCATTTCTACACTGTCAGCTTGGTAATAGAATGCTAATTAGAGCAAAGTTCATTTCAAGGCATATAAAGCATTTTGTATTCCAATCAAATATTTTCATAGCAGCCTGATCGTATTAGGTGCATTCCATCAGAAAATATAAAACTTACTGTTGAAAATAAAAAGTAAATATTTATTATTTTATTTTTTTTACTTACAATCTGGCCATGTATGATATCATTGGAACTAGCTCTGGCCTTTCCAGTGATACCTCACTTGACCCTGTAGCTGCTATGGAGTTGGAGATACAGAGGTCCAAATGCTGACATTGTTATCCTTTCTCTGGGCCTATTCTGAGGCATGGGCCTGGAGCTGCTGCTCCATCTGCCCCTATGTTAAGCCGGCCCTGAATCTACCCCCTGGCGATGTCCTTTGAATCCAACACAATACAATGATGTGAGTCGGTGACTGACGCATTCACTCCATTCTATCACCAAAGCCACACAGTGAGGAGCAAGTGATGGAAAGATACAACACAAAATATCACACAATGGATGCACCCAGCTACTCATATAGAGGGAAATATCACACAACGGATGCACCCAGTGACACATATAGGAGGAAAATATCACACAATGGATGCATCCAGTGACACATATAGAGGAAAATATCACACAATGGATGCACCCAGTGACACATATAGAGGAAAATATCACACAATGGATGCATCAAGTGACACATATAGAGGAAAATATCACACAATGGATGCATCAAGTGACACATATAGAGGAAAATATCACACAATGGATGCACCCAGTGACACATATAGAGGGAAATATCACACAATGGATGCACCCAGTGACGGAGGAAAAGATTTTCTTAACTAAACATACAAGAGAAAAACAAAACACATGTAAAATATCAGCGACATCAAATAAACACGATAAGGACATTTCATGTTTTTTTGGTGGTACTGGCCCTTTAAAGGATTTGGCAAATCCCTTAACTCAGGTTCTGTATTTCTTAAATATTGTCTCGCAACAAGAAATAACCATGGAATCGCTAGTTATTCTCTGGCAGGGGTGAGCAAGCTTTGCTCCCTGATGTTTTGGGAACTACATTTCCCATGTGGCTCGGTCAGCCTAATGGGTGACTGAGCATCATGGGAGATGTAGTTCCCAAAACATTAGGGAGCCAAGGTTGCTGACCCCTGGGCTAGCCACACTTTTGCGCTTCCTGTACAAAATAGCTCCTAGCAGGGGAGGTGTAAAGCATAACAGCCCCCCCCTCCTATATTAATACTTAAAGGCTCCCTTGTTAACCATAACGTCTCGCTTAGAATAGGGCCCCGGGGTATTTACCTGTGGCTGAATGACATGTCGCACATCACCGAGGAGGTCATTTAGGTGATGCTTGGTAGATCCCTCAGAAATTCAGGGTACATATAGAGCTGTAAATAGATTTATAGGAGAACCATTAAATCACAGCGTGCATCTTCCACAGGAACGTAACAAACCCATGTTTTTAGGTACCCAGGATGCACCTCTCTTCTTCACCTGTGCTTTAATACAGTGGCAAGAAAAAGTATGTGAACCCTTTGGGATTAGGTGGAGTTTTGCATGAATTGGTCATAAAATGTGCTCTGATCTTCATCTAAGTCACAACAATTTGAAAAACACAGTCTGCTTAAAATAATACAGCACAAACATTATATGTTTTCATGTGTTTATTGAACATAACATGTAAACATTGACAGTGCAGGGTGGAAAAAGTATGTGAACCCCTAGCCTAATGACTTCACCAAGACCTAATTGGAGCCAGGAGTGAGCCAACCTTGAGTCCAATCAGAGTGATATTATTGGATGTGTTGCTGAAAGCTGTCCTGCACTTTAAGGCTAGGGTCAGAGTGGGGCAGTCGGAACGCGCGTGCAGGCGCACTAAATCACGGCGGCAGTAGCAGCACATAACGGCCAATGACGGCCAATATACGCAGTACGTGCGTACAAAAGTGCGCCGACACCACGCAACCGGCAAATGAACGCATTTTTCTCAGAACGTGAAACCGCTGCTACAGACGTACAGAGTGCGCGCTGCGGCCCCCGCA